>CABFWB010002177.1:0-73049 GCA_902151455.1 Timema bartmani
TCTTGGAAGGAAATTAATATGTTTAATAAAAGGTAAGTGTTCTTCCTTATGTCAAAATTAATTGTTTAAATTATTTAAAAGAGTGTTAGATGTTCTATATTCTGTCCTTTTAATTTATTTAAATGGATGTAAATAGTATTATTTGTCACGCCGTGTTTCAAACGAAAATAAATAGGAAACTATTTTCAAAGATTGGAAAAAATATAGGGAAATAAATGGTAGGGTGGCAAATAACGTTATAATGATTATGTATGTTTGTAGTCTAGGGAAGATTACATAAAATCATATGTTGCTGCAATATCTGGTTTGAACTAAGTTTTTTAATCATTCAGGTTTAGCCATTGTAATAACAATATTTAAAGAGCAAAAGGCAATGGATTATCTATTCACAGATAAATGGTTGTTTTTAGAATTTAAAAACGTACAATGTTAAGATGTATAATATTGTATTAAGTGCAATAACCTAAGATATTCAGCCAAACCCACTATGAACAAAAAATAATAATTCAATCTCCTCTAAATTACTTCATGTTAATCAAATGAATTAGTATCAAATGGCTTGGAAATGTATAAGACAGTGTAAAACACTGTGCAGTGATGTAAAGTAAGTGATAATGAAGGAAGCCAACCTTAAAGGATAGGGTTAGGCCTAGATAAGAACAAACTATTCACCCTTCCAACTTTTTAACACTTTGAAGTGTAAGAATAAATGAAGAGAGAAGTGTGTTTGCTTCAATCTACGTCTAAACTAACTACCCTTTCAGGTTGGCTTCCTTCATTATCAATTACTTTACATTATTGTACAGTGTTTCTACACTGTATTATATTTATTACATTAGTTCATATTAAAAAAAAAATTACTTGAAATATTTTCTAGACAAAATTTGTTTTTACAAACACTTTTTAACTTTTGGTCATGAAATAATACTTTTCTTTTAAAAAAAGTTTTATTTTTCTATATTTATATTTTAGTTAAAATTAATGAATTAACAAAATTTGGGCTACCCACTAAATTTTCAGTTGATATGACCTGTTATAATTTTGTGTATTATATACAAAAGTTGGTGTTTTTCTTTAATAGTGTGCACACAATATCTAGGCCTACTTGTATTCGAAAAATCATTCAAGTGTCATTAAATAAAGCATTTAAAGATTTGGTATTTAATATTAAATTATTTATAATAAACTAAATAATGTATCATGGATTTAAAAGTGATCTTTTCTTTGATTAGTAAATTTCTATTCGGTTTGTGATAGTAGGAATACAGATTTAAAAGACCCCATCTAAAAAATGTTTTTTCATGCACAGTATATTGTAAAAGGAGTATTTAATGCAATTAATATTCACCAAACATGATGAGCACTCCAATTCAACAAATCAGCCTGTGGCCTTGCAGTATGAACAAAGTGACCAACCACTTAGTTGTATACATTTTGTGCTGTATGGGTGGTAACTCTTATCAATACTTACAATTAATTAACATTTAAATTTAATAAAGTTCAGTGTTTTATTAGTACTCCTTGTGTATTTTTAATGCTAGAGTAGTAATATTCTGTACAATATTAGTTTTCGCCATACAAATTATACTAATAACACTATTTAATACAATATATACGATTCTCCGGAGTTAAGAGCTACAAGTTTACACTTGTTTTCAGGGCCGGATTAAAGGGCGGGCCAGCCAGGCAGCTGCCCAGGGCGCCAACCCCTAATGGGTGCTTAGACATCACAGGAATTAAAAATATGGTGTCGGTCAAATCAAGTTTCTACAAGCAATTCCTTACATCTGGTGAAATGTAAATCAGTCCCTTTCCTGCCCAAATGCCCTCGAATGGAAAATAAAGTAACCTCCACGCCGGTGCTTATTTCTATATATCTTTTTGGTGTGCATGTTCAACAGTAGTGTCACCCCTATGCTCTCTGCTAAACCAGTATTGTGAGAAAGATTATGTAACTTAGTTACACAGAAATAAACTATGTTGTGCAATTGATAGCTAAATATTGCTCATCTAAAGGCCAACAAATGTGTAGTGGATGCAAGGAAATTAGCCAGTACATTGGTCGGAAGTAAGATACCTCCAGCATAGGCTAACGAGCGTATGTTTGACTAAAATGTAGTTCTAATAAAGTTGTGTCCAATAAAATATTGGATAGTGCAATATCATCCGTCCAATCAAAACTTTTCATCTCTTAAGCTGACATGTTATAATGTTATGTGGGCAATGCAGCTACCTCAAGAACTATGCATATACATTTAGACTAGGGCTGTCAAACTCGAAACCCTCGATTCTTACTTGTATCTAAAGAATCAATCTTAATATCATGATTCTCGCTACTCTATTCATAGTTCTCAATAAAACTGGCAACTAAACAAAACGGCAACATTCAAAATAGGTAATAATCGATTATCTCTCATATTAATTAAGTTGCCGTTTCACTTAAATACCGGCAAATTGTAAATGTACCATAATGGCCCAAATATAGTTTGATCCCGAGTGTAGTACGAACCTATCATTTTGAGGTGTTCTACATGAAAAATAAATGGTTTCGAATATAATACGACCTGACATTATGACAGTATCAAAAGGTAAAAACTTAACAACTTCGACACACTTTTTTTTAAAGTAAAAGTTAAGTGAGACTTTCAGAATATATGAATCAATTCTAAACAAACAATTGATATCTAATACGTAGACTAAAATGGCAATTTCCCGTAATATATTGATATCTCTATCATCAATTGATATATCACACATTGTATATCGAACGTTATGATATTCCTATCAAATTAAAATGGCCACTCTCGTGTAATTATATTCTTTGTCGCTTTTCAATTTTTAATGTTTTATTTAGCTATTTGAATATGACAAGTTTAATAAAAATAGAACAAAAATCGACACAGTTAATAAAAATGGAGCAAAAAAAGTTATACTTATTTTAATTCAATAGATTATCAATATATTGTTGCCAAAACTTCATCACTAATTTCTGGCAAGCTAACATGATCAGTTATAGTGGATGACTTGAAACTTTTGTCATGTGAAATGTGTTGTTCTTTCCGTTATAAAATCCGCAATTTATTGACTTAATTTTGAGTTTATTTGAATCTTTTGTTTTGAAGACTTATAGTGTATTTAATAAATATATATAAGATTGTGAGATTAAAGTTTCAAGCGATTATGTGTTGTAATGGCCGAGTCCAAGTTTCGGATTGAGGGGGGGAGTAGACTGTTAGGCCCGTTAGATTTTCTATGCAATAATACTTGGAAAAATAATGAAAAAAGAAATGTTCAAGACTCGAAGAATTGAGGTTGAACTTGAAATCGAGAATTGGAATCGAGAAAAACAGGTATCGTAACATCTCTAATTTAGACCTTGAAATAAGATGAGGTTGAAAGTATCCCATAGAAACTTAGGTTTATTTTGTTCCCTTAAGTTATATCATAATTTTTATTTTTAAAAGCTATTAAATAAACTAAAAGTATCACTAACCAGAATTGATTAGAGCTGCGTCATTCTCATCTTTGCAGATTTTATTTAGTCAATCATACCATGATTTGATGATCAGTTTGTGTATTTCAGGGAAAACTAAACCATTTTCTTTTAATACTTCACAATAAATTCAAATTTTATCACAAAGAATGTGTTCAAGCTTTATCAAAGATATTTGTTCACTTGTTCAATAACATAATTTGCAAATAGAATAAATGGTTTTAATACAATTTTTCGAATTTGGTTCGACTACCTTTTCCTTTAAGTAGATGGTAGTTACCATATAATTACAATGCAACACATTTTAGAGAATTGTTTTTAATTTGCCAATTTAGTAAATCACAAACTCTTACCATTTGAAATGACACGGTTAAATTGAAACTTCAGAAACTATATTATAATTCCAATTCAATAAAACAAGAAATATAATATATACAAACATAATTAACAAACAACAAATTTAATAAAATATGCATATGAAAACTTAAAGTATGAATAAGAATGCAACAATATCATATTTAAGTCTAAATTAAATGAAATTAAATATTTACACATAATAAAAGCATGTAGTTAGTGATTCAATAGCTACACAAGATTTGTAAAATATATTTGCATTCTATTTCAAATAAAATTGAAGCTTTTTTAAACATCAAAACCAAATATTTGCATGTCTAGAATTGTAAACAAGTTTTTAAATGTAATGAATAGATTGAAACAAAAAAAAGTTCTTTGAATGCAAATAAAGCTTACAAAATATAATATTAATTAGCACATTAATAAGAGGTGTACTATAAAACAATAAGAGAATTAAGATATCAACACATTTTAAAAAAAGTCAAAAGTTTTTTAACTTTACATAGTTGTGTAGATTTTTGAAAGGACCAATTTGAATAATATTTATTGAAAGAATATTTAGAACATATAAATTAATTTGGACAATGTTCATATTTACTAAGTTTCCAAGTAAAGAAATAAAAATTAAATAAGGTTAAAAAAAACTAATATTACATATAATTTCAAATAATTTATATTTTAACATTTACTTAGTCCAAAGTCACACATTTTGATATGATAGGGCATTTTCTAAAAAATAAACAAGCTCTTATCCTACTATTTTCATTGAATAAAAACTGGAAACTATAGTACAGAGTGGCCACTCAAACTCTAGAAGAAATATTCAGAGCTGCTTTCTCGATAAAAAATCTGTTTTCCAAATTTTTCAAAGACTTTACTCCAGTTGTGAGTCTTTGAACAAGGATTATTTATGTAAAAGGTTTTGTAAGAGCTTTGTTGTGCATGCTGCCATATTTCAATATACTTGGGCAATTTGATTTTAAGCTTTGCGGTTGTGATTTCACAAAACCAACTTGTGTTTTAGTATTTATATTAATCAACAATTTTAAAAAAGACCCATATTCTATGAAAAATTTGCTTGTTACATCCTCGTTGGGCCTGAGGGTCGAGGTGCCACAACCCACAATGTAAGACAACAAAAAATGACTGTGCAAGCTACCACAGTCAAACTGTTCACCAAAGCACCTTTTGTTTGATGATTAAGTTTTTTTTGTGCACCGCATATTTACACTAAGGCAGGAAAGAGGATGGTAGAATTATTTTTATTAAATGTACCCCCATTTGTATGTTGGAAAAGTAGGAAACAAACTCAAATACAGCCAACCCCTAGATGTAAACCCCAATATCCCCAACATTGACAATCTAGTCCAATGCAAGAGTGGCCAGTGATGTTAAACGACGAAGTTAGGCCTGCACAGTACACAATGAACATTTGTGGTGGAGACAGTTTCATCAATCATTCTACACAATGGTTTAAAAATATCTATGGGAAGGTGTGTGTAGAATTTGCTGACTACTGTCATAGATAAAGGATTTAGTCTTACATTCATACAACACAATCTATATATGATTTTTGAATCATAAGTTAGCTGTACCGCAAAAAGGAATGACAAGATTAAGTTGCTTTTGTTTTAAATCATGAGATTCCTAGGACTTCCCAATATTGTGTAAGTCGAGCTTGTAACTGTCTAAAAAGTTAAAGCTATGGGTCTTTGAGCTCAAGTTTTTTAATCCTAGTAGAGTTTGAACGAGCTTCTAAGAATGCTCCAAACAAAGTATCAAGTTGAATCGAGCTTGAATTCAATAAATATATGATTTTAAAACTTAACTGTTTAGTCAAAAATCTAGTAAATATTACTTTTATTTTTAATGTTCTAAAATTAAAACAAGACTCATCAATTTAAAATAAAATAAAATTGTATCTTTGAAACAAAAATAGCAATAGTGGTTTTATAATGAAATGAACATATGCCAACTTTAACATTTCACAAACAACATCCAGAAAGGCAAAGAGATGAGTTAACAATAACTCATCCATCACCAGCACAGCAATAGCCTTATACAACAAACTTGAATTTGCTGAGCCTATAAAGCTGCCACATAATCGCAGGCCCTACATAAAGTCTTTTAATCATGGTTGACTGTATGATCTCTGCCACAACAACAACAAAAGTGAAGCTCAAGAGGTTATTTTCACTGTATTTGATTTGATATGGTTCATTAAGTACATCATTAAAATAAAGCTATTTCAATTATAAAGCCAAAATTTTGTTTTAAGCAAAATTTTATCTTTAAAATACACTACACAAAATGGTTGTTAAGGAAGCCACTTTTTTGGTGCAATATTGAAACATGTATGTATGTATGACAAAGGTATTTAGTAAATATAACAAAATACCTACAAAATGGCGTGCACCTGTAACCATACCAACATAAACATGGAGGTCGTTGATTTATTTGAATCCCAGACAGGTTTTCTCTCAACTTTAGTTATAAACACACTCTCCTAATGGTTTCAAGTTGTGTATAAGGCTTTTTTTTTCTGGAAAAATATCACAAATTATTTTAAATGATTGAACTTTTTCAAGCTCACTTCCCTTTTAACAATTATGTGTCCTAAAAATAAATCTGTACATACATAGTTTGTATTAAAAATGTCTTATTTTATGATGGCACGCAACTCTTTACACTGATACATAAACCATTTATGAATATGTAGTTTTCCAATAGAGAAATAAAACATTATGTTTTCGATAAGAATGAAAAACAATAATTACTATCGATCTTTACTCATGGTTAATAATCTCATTTCTACACACTAGTGTAATATTTCTGAATTCCTACCAAACAATTATAGTCATAAGTTAGAGGCACAGCCAGCACACTTGCCTGGGTAATGTTAGGGAAGAAATTGTTGAGATCATAGGTTTGCAAACATTACATTTCTTATTTTCTATTAATATTTTTCAATTTTGACTTTGTTTCAAGAAAATTTTAGCTTCATTTATTATGCAGTTTCACAAAAAAAAAATATTGACAGCTAAAATACAAACATATGTTAAAAAAATATACATTTTATGTTATGAATATGAACAAAACTGCTAGTATTTGAATAACATGTCAATTTAACTTTGTTTTTGAATCAGAAAAGTGGACTTGACACAGTCCAGTTGAGACAATTTAAAACTCCTTTTACCAAACCTAAGTGAATTCCTCAGAAGGTTTTGTGGTGTTTTGTCTCCTGCATTGACCGAGTAAATGTGCTGGTCATTCTAACTACGTAACAACCCAATATGCTATTCCAAATGCTAAACAATAGGTCAGTCTTGTAAAAATAGAGAGTGCAAAGAAATGTTTATACACACAAAATATCTTTAAATAAATAATAATGTAGCTAAAGTATGCTATAATATTTAGTCTGGTTTTAGAAAATGACCCAATTAGGATAAATAAGAATTACTTTACACAATGTACTAAACATAATTATGAAAAATTGCGGCTAGGACTAATAAATCAATCTTTATAGATTCAAGCTACATAATTGCTATTAAAATCTTTTTTATTATTGCACACTAATTCACTAATTAACTTTTAAATAATATAGTAAAATATGTCTATTAAATGTCAAAAGTATTTAAAAATTAAATCAACAAATTCTTTAAATGGGTCTTTCCTCTGCTAGTCAAATAACATAATGTAATTATAAAACTATTTAACAAAATAAGTAGCTAAACTATGATTATTCTGTTTAGGGTATAAAACAATTATTTTGAATTTACTAACACATAGTACTTATGTCAGACAAAGTCAAAAGCCTTAAAACACTACCGCTTAGTCACAATGAAATGCCCATGTTACTGTATCAGAAATTATGTTTCTCACTTCGCTCAAGCTGATATTCCGTCTTATTTTACAACATATTTAAATTTCAGGATATGGTATGTTTAAAACAAAGGATACATTTAAAATTAAATGAAAAACATAATTAATTATGGCAATGATATCTGCACTAGCTTTAAATGTCTGATTGAAAATTTAGAATATAGAAATATATTGTTTATTAAAGGTTTTTTAACACCAAAATTCCTTAGGAAACCAATGAAATGGGAGAACAAAGATATACAATGGCAGCTATGAGTATTTTGGCAGAAAATTAAATTGATGGTAATTTAAAAGTTATAAAAAGAATAACTTAATTTTCACAATAACTGTTGTCAAGTATTTTTCATTATGTTAACAAAAACAGAGTGAAGATAATTAACTATGTATTTAAACAGGAAATTTTGAACAGAGACAAGTCATTGCTATTTTAAGCATTAGACCACTATGCAAACCCTATTAAAAGATGTAAGTGAAAAAAGGCCAAAACAACTCTAATAAATGATAAAAATGTGTTTATCTTACTCCAAAATCTGCTTTGATTATTACTTTGATGATTCTGTATCATGATTATTTTCAAATATATTTTAACTTTTTTGTACAAAATAATAAAATAAGAATTGAATTCTTCTAAACTCTTAAATAATAAATATGGCTTTGAATATATATATATATTAAATATTAAATGTATGAAATGATTCTTAATCACTTCAATCAACAGTCTTCACAGTTCACATTAAATTAGTTATTAATTCTAACAGTTGGCAATACTTGAACAAGGCAGTCTTGATTTGGTGCCTGCAACTTCGGCCAAAGTTAGCAGGGCACTTACAGCATCATCTTCAAAATCAGATACATCTAAAATGGAGGAGATAAAAGTTTATTTTTTATACCTAAAATAAGAAATTTAAGCTTATCACTTAAAAAGTGAGATCTGTGTCGGCAATAAATAATCGTATTGGCCCGAAAATAAACAGAAATTTTTTCCAAGAAACAGCTCTCATAAAACTATAATGTGGCCTATAATCACACTCTTAGATAATACACATTAAATTTTGTACCTATAGGATATACATGTTGTTAAAGCGATATATATAGAAGATAATAGCCACCGCTTTTTAAAAATAGATGAACCTTGATAGTTGGCAAAATTATTTAAAATAGATGAATCTTGACAGTTGGCAAGGTTATTTAAAAATAAATGAAGAATTACCATCTTATCTGTGTGTACAATATTTGAGCCATAATGGCTGCCAAAATAAAATTAGTTTCTTCAGTGCATTCTATCAGCAATATATCATTTTTGTGAAGGGAGATTAAATATTTCGAGTTAGATTTGTTTTACTATGTTGGTCAAAATTTATTCTATTGTGAAAACACTAATTTAGTGCTTGTATTAAATTCGGAAGTGTAACATGGCAGATCATGTCGAGAAAAAAGCGGGTTTTAGCCTGGGAATTAGAAGAAAATATGATGCCAATTTTAAATTAGCAGTGATAAACTACGCAGAAACTACAAGTAATAGGGAAGCGGGAAGAAAATACGGAATTGATGAGAACATAGGTCACTGGATTTTAGAGAAAAAAAAACAACTTAAGAACGCCATCTCAACGCGAAAAGCCTTTTGAGGACCCAAAAATGGCCGTAATCCTGAAATTGATGCACGTGTTCTTTCTTTTGTAAAGGAAAAGAGACGTGATGGATATTCAATAAGTCGTGATGTAATCAGATTGAAGGCACAATAAATTGCAAGAGAGCTACAAGTGCCACAAAGGGAATTCAAGGCAAGCCTTGGGTGGTTCCGAAGATTAATGCGCAAAAGTGATCTGTCACTAAGACAAGGAACTTCTTTAGCACAAAAGTTGCTGACTGACTACAGAGAGAAGTTGGTGAAATATCAACGGTATGTAATTGGCCTCCATAAACAGAATGACTCTCTTCTTAGACAGATTGGAAACGCCGATGAAACACCCGTGTATTTCGACTTGCCAAGTAATACTTGTGTGGATGTGAAGACCACTGGCAATGGAAAATTGTGCATTACAGCTATGTTAGCTGTAACTGATGATGGTAGGAAGCTACCCCCATATGTAATTTTAAGAAGAAAAACCCTTCCGAAAGAAACCCTGCCCAGTGGAATCATTGTCAGGTGTCAAGAGAAGGGGTGGATGACAGCAGATTTAATGTGCGATTACCCAGCAGTCGTGTGGAATAGAAGAGCTGGAGCTGTAGCATCTTACTCCAGATGTGAAAAATAAAGTCAAGGCAACAAATTCAGATCTTGTTGTTATTCCAGGAGGTATGACTTCACAAACTACAAGTCCATGATGTGGTTGTGAATAAACCCTTTAAGGACAAACTCTGAAGGGAGTATTCAGACAGGTTTATGTCAGGAGATCATTCCCTAACCCCCAGTGGCAAAATTAAGAAGCCTTCGTTGAACCTGCTTTGTTAGTGGGTATTAACTGCTTGGGGAAGGATATCTGTTGAATCCAGTGTCCACGGATTTAAGAAGTGCTGCCTATCCAATAAGATGGATGGCATAGAAGATAATATTTTGTGGGAAGACCATGCAGAAGATACCAATGGGAGTGAAGAAAGTGACACTGATGAGAGCAGTGATGAATAATTTTTTGTTCATCTCAAAGTGTCTCGTTGTTAGCCTATTTTTTCAGTGATCACATTTTAGGTGCATCATTATTTTCTAATTTCCAAGTGATCTCATTTTAGTATGAATAACTTACTTTTTTATTACCAAGTGACATAATTTTAAGTGTAAATAATGTGGGTTTTTTCTCTGAAAGTGATTTTATATAGTTGAGTAACCTAATTTTATGTGTAGGCACCTACCGGTAAATAATTTTTATTTTCATATTATTTAATACACACTGATCATATTTAAGTGGGAATATTGTTTTTTCTCTGAAAGTGGTTAAAATTTAGGGTACGGCCTGTATTCAGGGGTGGCCTATTTTCTGGTCAGTACAGTACTTAATTAATCATAACAGATTTTTTAAACTTTGTTTAAGCTATTCTAACTTAACTCTAATAAAATGTTTAAAAATGAGGTGACCCAATGGCTAAATAATTTTATAATAAAGGAAATTGATAGAACTAAAGATAAAGGAAAAATAAACTAAGAGTAAGCCTAGGGAAAGAGGAAAATTGTGTGAAGAATCCAATGCACAAAGGTGACATCTTCCTTTCTTCTGAGCTTCTATAGTAGTAGTCACACACACACATTTTAACACAAATAGAATAATATTTTGGCATTGCTGCCTTTATCATACACAAAGAAGAGAGTACAAATAACACAAACACTGGGTTACTTCATTTTGAATCTAAATTCAAACATTGGATTAATTAATTTTAATTCAAAATGGAGTAATCCAGTGTTTGTGTTATTTCTAGTCTTTTTTTTTATTCTTCTTTGTGTATGATAAAGGCAGCAATGCCAAAATATTATTACTCTATTTGTGTTAAAATGTGTGTGTGTGACTACTACTATAGAAGACAGAAGAAAGGAAGATGTCACCTTTGTGCATTGGATTCTTCACACAATTTTCCTCTTTCCCTAGGCTTACTCTTAGTTTATTTTTCCTTTATCTTTAGTTCTATCAATTTCCTTTATTATAAAATTATTTAGCCATTGGGTNTTTTTCCTTTTTCTTTAGTTCTATCAATTTACTTTACTATAAAATTATTTAGCCATTGGGCCACCTCATTTTTATACAATACCTCTTAAAGGTTATCTAGGTTTGTGTTTTGGATTACAATAGTGTTTGAATATTCTTTAGTTATGATACCCCTTAAATGTTCTCTAAGTTTGAAACACATTAAATGTTTTAGGTCTAAAACCATTTAAAGATTATCTAGGTTTTAAACCCTATTAATATTATTTAGGTATGAAACCCCTTAAATGTACCCTAGGTTTGTTACCATTTAAATATTCTCTATGTTTGACACCCCTTAAAGATTATTTATTTTAACACCCCTGTAATCTCCACCCTTTGGTTGCTAACAACAGACATAAATAGTTGACCTTGGCAAGATACTTTCTCCCCCTTCATTTCCATGCCGCAAAAGATGGTCTAGTATAATATATCTATGTCCTTCTCTAAATCTTTCAAACTCTCTCTTGTTGGACCTAACAAATAACTGTTGATAGATAGAGCACAATAAGTCACTAGCTTCCCCGGCTTGTTTGTCTCACCACAGTCAGTAAAATACCCCCCTTCCCCCTCCAAGTTTGTTACAGAACAAAGATGATGACTGTCTCCATTAGAGATTGAGTCAATAGTACTTGCTAGAACAATGAGCAGGATTTATCTCCCGCCCGAAACTTTTCCGGGAAAGGGTCTTTCCTGCCTGACTCTCGGGAATGGATAAATTCCCGACATTTTCCCGAGGGTTCGGGATCCCGTCCACCCCTAAATTCGTAATGTCAAGATCAATTTTCGATTCTTTCGATACAAGTTAGAATCGAGGATATCGAGGTATCGAAGAGTCGAGTTTGACATCTTTTTTTTACTATCATTATCATCATAATCATTGTTATTATTATAGTGGAGGTATATATATATATTCACCAATCAAATAACTGCATAATAAAATGCAATCATAACTTTTTTAAATATATGTTTTTCTTTGAATCATTAGCTATTTCACATTTGACACCAGGATACTTCAATGAGCACCAATCCCCCATTCGACTTGCACTACTTGTTATTCATATTCTAGGAGAGTGGTTGACTCCCAAGACAAAGAGATGTATCTATAGTTGCGATTTTTAAGTTAGTCAATGGACCTGAATAGCTTGTTATTCATTTAGTGAAAGTTGGTTGACTTCTAAGACTGTACTATACGCCCAAGATTACAAACTACTCACTATAGTCCATCTGTGGAGTAGAGTGGACGTCTTGCTGAGTGTTACCTCCCTCACTTTCAACAAGCAGAGAAACATTGCCCTCAATGTTGACGTCTTGCTCCACGTTAGTGGCACGCCTTAAGTTGAGACACAATTCTACACAAAGATGTGGTTATTAGCCAGATATTTACATTTTACCAAAACATGCCCTATTAAATGAAATAAAACTTTTCATACGAGGGTTTGTATAAAAGAAGAAACCTCTGGGCTATCACTTCTTGAAATGATAAATAATGCTTGCTAAACAATATTATCTCAACTTTATTTGTGAAATGATTGCTAAACAATACTATCTCAAGTTTATTTTTGAAATATTCTAATAACTTAATTGTATAAGTATAATAATTTTGAGTGATGCTTCTGATAACATAGATTTCTTTTAATTAAATAAAACAAGTTCCAGAATACATTTAATGTTATTTTTACTTGAAAAGTTAAAGAAACACACATAATTACTCTTCCGGAAGCAAATCATGCACTCCCGCGGAAGTTTGGGGGACTCAAGAGCGTGTGAATGACGTCACGAAGTTGGGACATCTAGTCAGCACACAATGTAGAAGTGCAATGTTTAAATATTTTCGTTATTCCGCCAAAATTAAAATATTATAAGGAAAAATCTATTATTCTGTTCTAATTAGAATTTTTTTCAACTTAATACTTCACAATACAATGTGAAAAAAAAGTAAAGCATGACTGTTTAAAGAAAAGTGAAAAGAACTTGATATTAGATAATACAGTGACAAAGAATAGAAAATTATGATGCACAAATAAAAAACTGTCTGCTACAGAGAGTGGTTATAGAGACTAAATTATGGTTCAAGGGACATTAGTTCTGCATACAATAATTTGGTACCATAATATGTGTTACAACAACTTTTTCAATCCAAGATGAGAATTGAGGGAAAATACCAAAAAGTGGTGTGTATGCGCGCACGCATGTGTATACATATATATATGTTTGCATTACACTTTATATATATAAATTATACTACAAACATTATTTTATCAAGCTGTTTAATGAATTTATCTTTCTGTAAGAAGCTAATATTAAAATAATTTTGTTTAATTTAAAACCAACCAAAAAAACTTAATGTTTCTGCACAAAATCAATACATACTGCTTCAATTATAAAATTATAAAGAGCTTTGGAGCAAAATTTTAGTTAGTGGTTGAGATGAGGTTCATAAAAGCATCATACATAGAACAAAAAGGTGGAAGATTAATTATGAGAATAGAGGTGTGCGAAGCTTCTAAAACTTCATCTTCACTTTGATTTGAAAGTAAAATCCTGAAACCGACAATTACAAAGCTTTGCCAAAATATATGTATTTATTTATTTTTATTTTTTTTCCCCAAAACACACATTTGTGTTGTTTTTCTCATTTTAGTGTAATTTTCATCATAAATTATTGTTCACATAAAAATATCTAAAATAATTAAATTACATTTTGTGATAATAACTTAATTTATCATTTTAATACAAAATATATTAGCTATGTTTGAATAATAGCATTTTGTTAATTATATTTAATTATGTAAATTTACATAGTTATGCAAAGTAGAGAATGTTTATCTAACATTAAACTTTTTTTAAATATTAAAACCTCAATTTCGTTTCGAGAATATCTCATATTATTTTATTCGACTTAGCTTTGAATTGAAAAAGTGGACTTCGCGCATCCCTAGATAAGGACATCAGAATCAAAAAATAAATATAATAATGAAAAAAGGTTGGGTTCAAGTGATTAGAGCATATTATTATGAAAGAAAAAAAAAGAACCTAGTTTAGAACTGAGTAACAATTGTTATGATGAATTTAGGCTTAAGTTCAACAAGTATGAATTCTATAGTATTGATATGATTATTAAAATTATAAATTTAAATACTGTCAAATGAACTTTAAAGTCGGGCATGTGGAGAAATGCATCTGAGCTGTTTAGTCTGGTTTACTGATGACAGGGCAATAAGGGTTAGAATCTTACCCAGGAGGAGGTGGATTTCCCTAAATACTTTTCCACTATAACTCCACACAAATGCAGGTAAATTTCTGCCCAATTCTTACATCCTCGTCTTACAATTTTAGTGTAATCATATAAATATCCCAGACGGATATTATGACTCAAACAAGTATACAATAATAATTACCAGGTACTGTAAATGACTGAGGTGTGGTATTAGTCGCAAGCACAGAGTTGAGAACTTCATGAAAGGAGACAATATCTTCAGTTGGTGTTAGCTCCTCGGGCTTTTTATGAACAAGAGAACTACGTTTCTTGCGTGCTCTCTTCTTCATCTGGAACTCATCAAGGCTCAGAGGTGGAAGGGCCTCTATCTTAGCATCGAGATTGAAGTCTTTGCAAGCAATCCGTGGCCTGAGGTAAAAAAAATATATGTAAATAGATTATGTTATCATAAGATTTGTTCTTAAACCAGTTATAGGCACTTCAATTGATTTTGATTGGATTTTTAAATTCTATTTGGAGTTATTAGTGTTACATTTCTTGTATTCTATAACAGCTGAACACAAGATTTATCAAAAATTTAATATTTATGTTCCAAAATTCACTTAACAAATAAGAAAAATTACATCAATATTCTGAGACACAAGTTACAATAACTAAGCCTCGAACTTAAGTATTACTTACAATGGTTTGCTCATTTTCTTGGGAGATGTATCGGAGGTAGACTCGACAGACGTTTCAGAGTGTTTCCGGACTTTTTTCTCTTTAGTTGGTATGAGATCACTCCAACTATAAAAATGAGTAAATAGCCATGACGATTCCAGCCCATTAAAAAGGCTGAGATTTTTTCAGTGATTGTATCTATTCATTAAATTCTGAATATTCTTTTTACAGGTTTGGCATTCAATGCCAGTATAATTAACTGCTTCTCTGTATGCTCTAAGCCAAGATAGAACGATTTTTATGAAGAGCACAATACTTCCTACCTCTGAGGGGTCATGAGAAAGTAAACACTTTGAATATAACAATACATTTTAGAATAACCCAATGAGGGGGTCAGAATACTTCTTACCCATGAAACTTGAGTTCAGCGGCGGTCTTTACTCTGACGGTGCTGTTTCTCTGAGCTAAACTATTCTTAGTCTGCAGCATCGAATAAGGCACAGCATCCATTGACCCGTCCGAGCAGGCGGAGTCTGTCCGCTCACTGGTCCAGCTCGAGGTGGAGTTAAGTCGCTCTCTGGGAGGAGGGGAGTAGGGTCGCAAAGGGCTGACATCCTGGAGTTTATGGTGGAAGAGGATTGGTGGCGCAGCGTCTAGTGATATGGTGACGGTGTGATGATGTTTGATGGGTGTAGAGGTAGCGGAGGTTGTGATGCAGTCTTTATTTGGACTTGAATTAGGTGGAGGGGATAATACTTGGTTTGGTTGAGTTGCCCCAGCTATTAATAAAGTTGTGTGTGTTGGGGACGACGACGATGATGATGATGATGTGGAGATATTTGTGATGGGGTGTGGCTGAGTTTCTTTCTTCATAGAAGAAACAATATTCCTGAAAACATTTTACAGACAGTGTATTTCATGTGATTACTAGAATTAGATATTTTAAAGTCATTAAATTTAGTTGACAGTTAATATGTATAAAATAATATATTTGTATATATAATATATATGTATAAAATAAGTAATTAAAGCAATAAATTATGAGTAATCCAGTAGTCATGAACTAGAATTCAATTTTTGTTGGCACTGTCACATCTTAAATCTATCCTCTCATTCTTTCACACTTTCTATTTCTCTTGTTTGGTGTAAACAAAGGGCTAGTTTCATAGTCAAACTGAGTACACCTCGAGTGTGTGGAGCTATACTTACAGGATAACATCTACCTAGACCAGAATGGAATGGCCCAGTTTCATAGTCAGACTTAGTACGTCTCAAGTGTAGCATTATACTATATACAACAATTACCTAGACCAGAATAGAATAGGTCAGCTTCGCTATATAAAACTGGTCCATTACATTCTGGTCTAGGTAGGTGTTGTCTTGTATTTAGTATAGCACCACACTTGAGACGTACTAAGTCTGGCTATGAAACTAGCCCATTACATTCTGGTCTAGGTAGGTGTTGTCCTGTATTTAGTATAGCACCACACTTGAGACGTACTAAGTCTGGCTATGAAACTGGCCCACTACATTCTGGTCTAGGTAGGTGTTGTCTTGTATTTAGTATAGCATCACACTTGAGACGTACTAAGTCTGAATATGAGACTGGCACAAAATGTTGACCTTTAAATTTATCCTCTAGCAATCTCTCTTTCTCTCACACTTGCAAGTTGCCATGTGTAATTCACCACAGATTGTCCTTTCAAACTTCTTTTTTGTCTCTAAGGCTACGGTTACAGAGCAAGTGCATTAGGCCAAGTCAAGTTCTTGCAAATACGCCCATATTTGCCCAAAATGAGCTTCGGTTACAGTATAAGTGTATTTGTGTGGAAATTATTTGGGATAATCTTTTGTTTATAGTTAAATATAAGTTAAAAAGTGTATTGTGGATCCTGCCTTAGAGTTCTATCTGTTAGAAAATAATAATCTAAAGTTCCTGGGTGAACCACTTATTTTCCCAACAAAATTTAAGTGAATATTATTTATTATATGAAGAGCTCCTATCCAGTCAACCTAACAAGTTTCATAAATATTTATGAATGTATTTTGATACAAATGGAATAATAAAGAAAAAAATGGGTAAACAATGTAATTTAAAGGGATTTTTTCACCATCTGAAAAGTTGTCTATATAACAGTAAGGTAAGGTAATCTACAAACTATTAATGTATGTATTATGTATATACATAATTTTAGGAAAGTGTCCCGTTCAATTAAAACTCCTAAAGTATGTCATTATATGAGGGCCTTTGTTTCTTGTAGACGTTCTGGTGTTTCAATTTATTCCGCTTGTATCTGGGAAACCTGGTGACCGTGTTAATAACTGTGCTAACATTCAAGGGAAGATAAATATACAGTATGCGCTGAAATAAATGTCAATCAAATGTGGTGGGGGGGTGGGGGAGGAAAGCGTATTTGAGAGAACTTGACGGTGTAAATAGGACTTCAATGTAACCATAGCCTAAAATAGTAAATAACCACCACTACACCCTACTCCTTTCCTCCCGATAAATCCCTTCCCTGTTGCTAAAGGGTTGTATAAAGGACCATTAAGTCTGTTACCCAACTTAAAACTGATGAGTCCACACTACCTCATTCTAATAATTTTAGGATCAAGGAATTTGAGAATTTCCATCCCCAGATTTATTTTCAACTTGCAATTTCTATTTTGCATGGCTAAAACCTATTTCAACTTTGCAATGAAATTGAATAGATCTTTTAACCACCTGAAATGTTGTTTACCGAATTTATATTCACACACACTAAGAATGGGTCGCGTTGGTAATTTGTTTTGCCAATAAGGATCAGTTTGAGTTTTGGTTACAAAAAATTGGTTCTCAGCAATATAAATACAGGGTGGGGCATAAAGTGTTGACACATTTAGTAACATTATATCTATACTATTTTAACTACTAAATACTCATTACACATATTTGAGTTCAAGATTAGAAATATAAACATTTAAAAAACCAGAGGGAAAAAGAATTTGTCATTATGTGTGGACAGATTAAAGATTTAAGTATAGTAAAAGTAAAAACAATTAAGTAAAGTTTGAGTATGTGTTGAAAAATCTTATTCAATTTATGTACATCTCACACGGTCATACACCTAAATTAATACCATGTAATCTGTGTAAAAACATATTATTTGCTACTCAACTCACCCTTCAGTACTAATGGTTAGAGCATTTTTACGAGCACGCTTTCCACCAGCAAGGTTG
The DNA here is from genome assembly GCA_902151455.1 of Timema bartmani. Lineage (NCBI taxonomy): Eukaryota > Metazoa > Arthropoda > Insecta > Phasmatodea > Timematidae > Timema > Timema bartmani. The sequence goes on from CABFWB010002177.1 coordinate 18,497, forward strand.
CCACTTCTCATGAACTCTTTGTAGCGTTGACCCTTGCAAGCCCTCAGCGACTTCTGCCTCTGAGGTAGCACCAGCGTCTTCGAAGCTGTCTTGCCACCGTCTTCCTTCTTAGCAGTCTGAACAGCGATAACTTCAGACTTTAAAGCAGGTTCTCTAGATGAATACTTGACAACCTTTCCAGAGTTAGATTCCTCGCGGCTTTGTTCCGACTCTGACACTTGCTGTAATTCTTCCAGAGTTTCCTTATTTAACACACTAGTATTTAGATTGTCTGAAAAAGTTAGTGGTGAGTTTGTGCAAACCACAGATTTTTTAATAACACCTGCCTCTTCCAACACATTAGGTATGCCTGAGACAAAAGTTGTTTTAGAAGTATTGCTTGACAGAAGTTCAGACACAGAATGTTTGTTGTTTTGAGCATTAGGAGTGTTTTGAGACTCATTTGGATCAATATTTAAAGGTACATGTAGACTAAGTTCATTGCTATTCTGTTCTGTTACATATCGTTTTAAGTGATTTTTCAAAGAAAAGTTTTTAAATAAGCTAATTTTTTGAACTTGTGAACTAGATATAGTGTCCTGAGATTTTTCACAAGTATTACTTGAATATTTTGAACTTTTCACTTCATTTTTATTTATCGAGGAGTATAGAGTTTGATCACCCAAGCAACTATTTGATGAAACAAAAGATGAAAAACATTTTTGTTTGCCATTCTCTGACACTTTGCCAATTATTTTGATGTCAGTTGGGTTAATATTGTTATGAATATATCCGCTATTTTCACTTTTCACACCAACCAAATTTGTTTCATCTTTTACCCTGTTTGATATAACATTCAATGGAAATTTTGAAGCAAGTTTATTATCTAAATTGTCAATTTGATCTTTTGACTCACTGCTTTTATCAGTGTTAAGAGCAACATGTAAACTTACAGCACTATTATAGTTATTAACTTTACCAACATCACCTACCACCTTATTTTGACTATCACAAACCAACAGAAAACCCTCGGCCTTGTTCGAAATATCACAACTTTTAATTATACCATCACTTGGAGCTAAGTCTTCATTGCAAGGAAGTCTAGCAATATCACAGCCTTTACTCAGTTGATGTGTGCAAACACTTGAAACATTGTTTATCATTTGATCACAAACTCTATTTTCATAACTGCCCTCCAAACCATTCATCAAATTTTGATTTGAACCATCTTTGATACAACCTACAAAGTTACAATTTGAACTAGAAACATCGTGACCAGTTTTATCTTCCACAACATACACATTATTATTAGTGTGTAAAGAGGTTGCATTGTTCTCGACAGTACTATTCTGAGACAAGTTTACAATTAAAGTCTCTTTCTTACAAGGGGACAGGTACCGTACATCTTTATTCAAAAAATTTGAATCAAAACTGCCAATCTGGAACTTAATCTGGGGCACAGTATGGAGTTGAGTCGGTGACAAAATAATGTCATCTGTTATCTGAACATTAACAGGCTGAGGATTTGTTTGAGATACAGCCGGCAAAATTGTAACTTTGTTTGAAGGTGAAGATGATGAACTGCCGATTGAAGGTGAAATAGGAGCAGCGTTCTCATTGGCAAGTTCTGGTTTACGCAAGACAAAGGTAGGGGCTTCTAAAGAACTAAAAAGTGAATCAGATGACATATATTTGTCAACAGCTAGATCTATAATATTTTGATTTGATGTCTGAAAAGTTGTTTCTGAGTGAAATGTCTGATCACTTCCTATAGAATGCATCGTCGTGTTGCTCTCAGATGGTGAGCTACTTTTGTCATTTGCAGCAATGTTAATGTTTTCATCAATAATTTGTATTTGCGAATGTTTGTCAGAAAGTTCAACTTCTTCTAAGGATATTTCAAAACCACTCGAATCTGGTGACTTGAGAGAGTCTTCTATTTTGTTTGTAGGTGGTGGCGACTTGCTGGAAGTACTGAGGCGCCGAATGCACCGTCTCTCGTGCAGTGTGTTGGCGGCATGGTGCTGCAGTTTCTTGAAGGGAAAGGAAGTTTTGAGAGTGGTGGGGAAAGAGGACTTACTAGAAGTTATCTTCTCTGTGTCCCAAGCTGCTGAGATTGAAGGGAGTCTAGATGCAGCAGACAACTGTTCAACAATATTTCAATGTTATGATTACAGACCTTGATTTGTGATAAATAAATTGATTGGATTTCATTGAATCAAAAGTTGGATTTTGGTTTAAAAAGTAGATAAATAAAAACATTTTCAGCTAAAAATGTTAAAACCAAATCTACTCCAACTTAAGTGGTATATATGGAGATAAATTACGGCTAAATTTCAAGTTATTAAATTTTAAATAGTTGCAATTTGATTGTCATAGTAGCCAGATCCAACAAATATTTTACTTCTTCTTTATTAATGGCCTTTGGTGGAGTGACCTCTTTTAACTGGATCAGAAACTTTGATTTGTAATAGAAATATTAAAAAGAAGATTACAAATGTGCATTTGGCTGTACTATACGACACATTAGCTCAGTCAGTGGCGTGTCTGTCTAATGAGCCAAGGGTCCCAGGTTCAATTCCCGACATGGCCGAAAAATGTATCATTGGTGAAATGTGGGTTTACCCTTTCACAGTATTGAATTAAAGGCTGGGGGCTTGATGTTGTGCCTGTCCTAGTCTTAAGTTGTATTATAAGACATATGAAGCTACGACAGGCCTAGCAAGCCGGTAGTGGAAAATATATGGCTTGAATAGAAAAACTGACCAAGGCCACAGGCTCCCAGTAATGGATGGATGTAAAGTTGGCTGCACTATATTTTCTGGCAATTTCAGGAAAATTACAATGTCATCTGCTACTAAAATTGTGTGCGCATTTAGGATGTTGTTAATTTTCATTAAAATGGACATGAGTGAACATTATGGTAGGGGCAATACTTAACAAACATTTGAACTTTAATAATCAAATTTAAAGCTTCAAGCCAAGACTTGTTTAAATGTTTTTTGTAACATCTGTAGTTGGGGGAGTGGGAGGTGAGAAATAACCCAAAAAAAGAGGGTATTGTGCAGGTGACCAATGGAATGTCAACGTCCGCAATTTAGCAAACTGATTTTTGAAGGGCTGTGGTAGGTAGTGTAAGAATTAAATATTTATTTAACCCAAGCTACACTCGATTTTTAATACTAGATAGCTCTTTCCGAAGCTCACTTGACACTAACTTAAATAAATAACTTGAGCTTACAGACCTCTTCCTAATAATATTGTAGACTTCAAAACTTATTTAATTTGAAAAGGTAATTATAGTACACTTCTTGATTCAAAATATTATATTAAAACACAGTTTACAAACTAATTCAAGAATTAAAGGGAAAAACTTAATTTAATTTGTAATGTATTTTTTTGCCCAAACTGGAAATCAAACACAGTACTTAAATTAGTTTGATATTATTTAAAGAATGAAACCCAAGCAATGATGAGCACAGAGGAAAATTAGTATATTTGTCATAATTTGATTTCAAGATTGTTTCTAGTAAAAATAATGTTACCGCTTTGATGTTAAAAAAGCATTTCACTATTTAATATGTTTATTTTTTTATAAATCTGTTTGACAAAATAAAAATAAGTATACCCTTAATTTCTTACAAATGGTAATATCAGACATGGAGAAAAGTTATTAAATCTACTTTCACATATTCATATGTCAGATTTGATATTCATTAAGTTATGTGATCTGGAGCTGTCATTTTTGATAACTATTATACCTTTAAAAGAGAAGTAATAATGTCTTAAAATATTATCAATGTCGACTGCCAAACATTTGTTTGAATTTTCTAAAAGGTGTTTCAAATGTCCATTTGAAAGTAGATCTAGGTATCTGATTGAAATAAAATAGATCACATCAACTGAATCTGCAAGACTTTGTGACATGAGTGAAATTTGAAACAGATAAAACTAACCTGTTCGAGATTGTAATCCCCTGTTTGTGCAGACATATCTTGCCACCTCTTTTTAGGTGGTTTGGGTATCGTAGGGGAGGTCGGTATTACCATGTTGGTGGGAGTGGTGGGTGTGGTAGGCATTGATGTTAGAGTGGGAGTCATTAAGGCGGTAGCTGCCATCGAGGTAATGTCTGAGTAAGAGGTAACAACGTTGACATTAGTATTGTTAGCGACGGAAGAGGACAAGAGACTGCTCAGGCTGCCCATTTGACTTTCATCTGAAAACAAATACAAGGTTAGACTTTACACGATTGCTGCTAAGCATAAAGTAATAGCAGTCAACATATTCTATTCAAATTATTTAACACCACAATTTCAGTTTGGTTTATAAATATATATATTAGTAACATGAATGTGTTAGTTATGAGCAGATCAGCATTGTGAAGTCAATCACAATGGTAACTTGTATATAAACACATTTTAAAAAAAACTGATATTGAAAACATAAATTACTGTGCATTTTTTGGTATATTTGAAGGATTTTGCAGTCTATGCCATTGTGTGACATTTTAGCAGAATTCTTTTTGCCAATTTTCTTGTTTTTACAAGTTCTTATTATGCATTTTATGTCATTTTTAGAATCATTACATAAGAATTGTAGCACACAATGGGTAATCTTTTAATGCACAAATTCATTATTTCCATTTACTTGGAGCATTACTTTTCTTGTGTAATTATTAGTATGGCCAGACATGAAACAATAAGCATAGCCTAATGTTTTCTGACAGAATAATACTTAAGTGTGCATGTATTTTTATATTCTGATCTTGTTTATGTTTCATTGGAAGACCCCAATGCTCAAGAAAGGATTTGTTATAGCTTGGAATTTACAAAGGGCGGAAAATGTAAGGCATTAATTACATCCGTGGTACAGTCACGATTGTTTTGTCAGTTGAAATTGTTTATCTTAAGTTAATTGATGTACTTCTATCTATTCAAACTATCTTTAAGTGAACAGATTGCCGAAAGTCAAACCATCACAATCCTACCATTTACCGCAGTTTGTTAACGAGTTTGGTGAAAGTGTATTTTCCACGGACAGGAAAGTATTATTTTGTAAATTGTGTGAGTCAACAGTTCCAGAAGAAAGAGTGTTTCTGTTACTTAACATATCGGTGGTGATACACATAAGTGTGCTTTAGAACGGGCAGCAACAAATAAATTAATTCAACGAGTGCTGTTCCAAAGTGCATAAACCTCTCAAACCAAATCATCTCCTTTCAATCAAGAGTTGCTCAAAGTGTTGTTATCAGCTCGGAAAACTAAATCATCCTAAATTTCGCGAGTTCTTAGAAAGAAAAATGAATTATTCTTTTATGGACAAATTTACTCTGCGTGAAAGCTATGTTAGCCTGTGCTATGAGAAAATTAATAGATAAAATATGAACCAGTGTACGTGGGGAAAAAATATAGGTATCAATTGAATTTTAAATGTATTATTTGATTTTTTAAGAGCATCTTTTGTATTTTTGAATATATAAAAACATAGTTTTTATGTGCATATTTTATATTTTAAGGGCATTTTTTTAATTTTTGAGAGCATTAATACACAATTTTTAAATGCATTGTTTGCATTTTTAAGGGCATCAACTTCCAGGCCCTGGTGAAGAGAAAAGTAGGATGTAAAAAAATACCCACATTTGCATGGAGGGATGGTGGGAAATTATCTAGGAAAAACATCGTCCGTAATTCAACTAAGATTCAAAACCCAATCTCCCAGTCACATGTGAGGGTGACATGTTAGACCCTGTGACTAATAATACAAGTTAAACTAGCTAAACATTACTTTACTGCTGCAAATTAACAATGTACAAAATATTGGTGGTAAAGGTTTATTTTTAATTAATCGATTCATCACTACTGTGCATTTATAGATGGAAAATTAAATATTTCGAAAAGGTCAACAAAATAATATTGTATTAACCAAATTTCAAAAACCTTTTCAAATAATTCCAAATGTAATTAACAGGTCAAAGTGAATGATATATCACCAATTAAAAAACACACTAATACTAATCTAATGCTAAGATATTATCATATATAAAAGTTCTACAAACACCAAATGAGTTCAGAAATGTTTCTAAAGGTGTTTAAATGAGAATGTACCTGCAAGTTTTCCAGGGACGATGGGGCCACAGGTGAGCTGACAATGAAGCTTGTGAGGTTTGGCCTGATTGGACACCCGAGTGACAAGGGTGCGTAAGGGTGGAGCGGGCAGTTTGTACCACTTGAAGTCAGGGTTGGCTTTCATGAAGGCTTCCTTGTACTGAAAAATCATAAACAAATACTTGTGCAGTCAGATAAAGCTTTTTAAGGACAAAAAAAAAGGTGACTATAGATCATTCATGGTCATTTTGGACTTTAATTACAGTTTAAAAGCTACTAAGAAAGATGTTTGTTACTAGTCCCATTTTTCTCCATAATGATTCATCTTTAACCTTGAGTCAAACTCGGTGGTTTTGTGGTAAGGTGCTTGTTCCAGGACCCGATGTTCGTGGGTTCAAACCCAGCCAAGGTCAATGGATTTTTCTTAAGCAATAAAAATCCATAGCACACAGCTTTCTTCGGGGGGTAAAATAAAGCCATCGGTTCCATGTTGATTGTGTGATGTAAACAAACTCTGGAAGGTATATGAAAATACCTTTCCCGACCATATTGGTAGGCTCTTTAGCTCCCACTTATAGAAATTCTCGTGTGCTGATATAACAGGTTGGTTCAGAAAGTGCACTTTAAATACCTCAGAAAAATAAAAATAAATAATATTTAACCTTGAATTTTTTGACTTTTCAACATTTACAATTTTAATTTTCTCCGTGCAACCAACCTCACAGTAAAATGTGTTATTTATATAATTTACTGTATGAAAAAAGATACTAAAAATTAGATAGTAAAAAAACAAAATGGGAAAAGGTTGATTTGCGCAAGATTGCTAGAACACAAAGGTCATGCATGTTGTGTGGATTTATAATTTTCTGTAAGTAAAGTGAAGAGGCAAAATACTTAACTAATATTGGTCACAATTAAAAATCACCCAATTCTAAATAGAGTGTTTTGTTTAAATGCCGTAAGTTTGATTTGATGATGATGATGATGATGCCGGAAATTCATTTGTCGGAGTTTGAGAGATAAGAATTGAGATACTAAACATATGATATTAAGATTGGTTCCTATTTGTATTTAAAGAATCAAAGGTAACAAAATATAAAGTTCAACAGCATCCTTACTTATTCACTTTATGGCATTTACGAGCACGAAAGTTTATTACCCCACTTGAGCTAGTTCTACCCTGCCCACCAGAGGCGTCGGAACATTTTGGCCATAAGGGGGGTCAAAACATTAATCTCTAGACACCCACCCAAATCAAAATTATATAATATGTTTTGGGTTGCATCCTGTTTACCATGAATAACTTACGAAACAGAATATAATATTGGATGCACTGCAACTTTGATGATCTAATGGCTGTTTTGTATTAATCTATGACATGAGCTAGCACAACTATTTTGTCAGTGGCATGATACGATCATTTGTAAAAATGTAGGTCCTATCATTAAATTGTTCAAATTATTATAATTTAAAGAAAATTATTCAATGCACTTTGCCAAGAATACATCGGTACAGGTAATTTAAATATATTTTCTCAAGTTACATAATCAAAAACTCAAAGCTCAGTTAAAAAACTAATTGAAGCATCATATCAAAAGTAGAGTCAAAATAAATAATGTATTACCGTATTTAAAACTATAGCATTATCAAGAGTAACAACAAATTATTTTTCGAAAGTGTTAGTAGCCACAAAGTAAAACACTTTACAAAAATTATGTTCATACCATCACCGTTCACAAAGTTATATACTGTCAATTATTAATAAATATTTTTTTAAAATATTTTCAAATAAAAGGGCGTTATATTCATTTCTAGTGATAAAGTCTTTCATCGTAGCGTCAATAATGAAGTTATCAATTTCCTATTTGTGTGTATTAAGTTACATTAGATGGTTCAATCTCTCTTGTCCCATTACTCTACCACCCAACCAACTACTGTAGGCAACTATGGTAGCCCCGGTGGCTCACAAAGATCATTTTTTCTTACTGGATCAACAGTGCAGTCAATTCCACGCACCATAAATTTAATTGCATGTTCTCGCAAATGCGTATTAAAATTGTCATTTTGATGTCAAACTATTGTGTAGCTTTAGAAAATTAGAAAACAAGAATTATTTGGCCCCCTCTGTCCCCCTGACGTTGGCTAGGGGGGCCAACGCCACCATGCCCCCATAGTTCTATCCAGTTCACCTCATTACTCCCTATCCCTATCTTGAGCTAGTTCTATCCAGTCCACCTCATTACACCCTATCTCTTTAAGGTCCCTTCTAATATTACCCTTTTATCTCAGTCTACGTTTTCCCAATGGTTTCTTCCCATTAGGTTTGTCGTCCAATACCCTGAGCAGTGTTCTAGATTAACGATACTTGATTATCCTAAGACTGTATTGTGATGAGTACAGGGTATGCAACACATCATTATGTATCCTCCTCCACTCCCCAGCAGCAGCATCATCCCTTTTTGGACCAAATATCTTCCAAATTACTAAACACAGATTCATATTATGGATGTAATGTCACTTTGACAAGTGATTCAAACTGACTTTGACAGAATATATTTTCAAGATGAACGCATACAGAACAACTTTTCACCAACTGTTGAACTCTAAGAAAAGTCCTAAGTTAACATGAACCAAATAGGAAAAGTATGAGAAAGAAAGGTGGTCAGAATCCACAATAAAAGGTGTTAAATTAGTGATGATTAATGTAATGGAAAGGGGATTAAAGTAAAAAATAATAATACTGATATTGGCCTGGATATTGAATGAAAAATGACAAAGTTGAAATAATCCTAATTTGAGTATAGTCACTCAATTCTTGGCTTGAGGATCAGTTTCAGGCATACTTACAGTGCAACTAGCTAAATGAGTTCTTTTTTATCTGTTAAGGCCTATTTTTGTGCTAAAAATTTAGTCTGACTTAATTAGTATGTTTAAAAATTCAATAATAAAATGAAATGTAAATTACATCACTCAAAAGTGTTGGTTGTGTATTTAACTGCATTCTAGCTTCCCATGCTCTTTCTAAATAAATTTTGGAGCTTTTCTTAAATTAATTTGACATCTTTAAAAATGAAAAAATAGCCAAAAATAAGAGAGGGCTAGTTGACCTGTTTTAAAATGTCCATATACAGGTACTGTGTTATGTACAAATCAACAACACAGTACAAAAAAGTGTTTGATTGCTCTGCAACCAGTCGCATCAGTTGTAATATGTTATACAGGGTGTTTATAAAATAACTCTGGGGTTTCAAAGCAAATTTTACTAACGAAAAATACAAAATATCACTTAAATTAATATATATTTATTTATTTCATTTGAAGAAACTACAACAGTTAATGGCTAGGAAGCCCACTTCCAATTACAGTAGTTCACTGGATTAATAAAGAACTACATTGACATCTTAACTAAGAAACATAAAATAAAACATAAAAGGTTTTCGAAAGTAATTTAGTAATTTTTTTTTAAGACAGCCTGTGTGCTGTCAAATAGGTCTATAAAATATTCACTGTTGCTTATTAAATTGTATGCACAAGGTATGAGAGACCATGGCGAGTTGTACATGTAATTAGTAGATTTTCCATCGCAAAAGAATGTATTAGTGGTTCGTGTCAGTTTCGATGGTGGTAAGAGTTTAATGTGCTACCATAGGTCATCACAGTCTATTTGTCCATTTATAAATTTGTGAAGAAAGTTCATATCAAAATATGTTCGACGGGTTTCAAGATTTAACAAAGGAATAAAATTTGGATTATTATAGGAAAATGATTTAATAAACTTGTATTGTACTTTTTCAAGCAATGGGAGTACTTTAAATAGTGTGGAGACCAAATAATAGGATCAAATTCCAAGTTGCTTCGAATTAGAGAATAAAAGAAGAAAGGTTTTGCTCTGGGGTTAGTAACGTTTTTTTTTTTTGTTTCTTTTGATGAACTCTTACAATTTAAATGATTTTGTAACTCATATTTATATGTGTAGAGAAAGTCAGTTTAGCGTCTAGAGTAATACCTAAATCTTTAATAGTAGATACATGAAAGGTCATATATTTAAGTATTTTTTGTGACTAGTATGCTTCGATGAATGCCCCATCAACTGCACTTAATGGATTTAATATGAATTATCAAAACCCTGGAGTTCTTTATAAACACCTTGTATTTATCTTAAGAGACCAGATATTTACAATCTAACCTAACCTCAATGTTCCAAGGGTGCAAGCAGCTATTGGTGGGATGGGAATATTATTTTGATAGTTAAATCTTCAAAGGTTGATAGAAGTATAATGAGTTAGCTGAATTAACTAAGATACTCCCAGAACATTAAAACTAAATTAGTCACCAAAAAATAATATATAGTATATAATTTATTCTTTTCTATACAGCCCCACACATGTAATTGTTTTGTCTCTATTAAAATAAATGCCACAAAAACTGTTTTGAAAATTTTCAATAATTGTTACCAAAGTTGCAAACTCAAATAAAGTGTGAACCTAAGGAAAAATCAATACAAATGGACCATTATTTTAAATGTAGTCCTACTCGTGATAATTTGGCAGAGTAATTTAATTTTAAGTATTGTAATATCTTTTACATTAATTATCCAAATAAAGAAAAAATAGCTGCACTTGTTGCACTAGTTTGCAAGCTCCCCATTAAAACACAATATCACACTTCCTACGCTAATTATAAATATAGCAGTAGCAAGAACAATGAAATAGTATCTGTTAAACAAATGATTGCTTTGTTTAGGAGATACTGTATTATTATTGGTCTATTTGTGCTTGTAAAATGTAATAAAACACCTTGGCAACAAAATCAACTTAATATACTCTAAATACTGAAAGATAACCTTCTTAAACAAAGAGTTTGATTTTATAAACCATCTCACAATTACTCATCCAATCTGTTCTCATATTTAGAATAATGAGAAAAGGATACACAAGATATAATCCAGGAGAAAATGTACATGTATTTGTGTGGATGGAGAGTGGAAAACTATTGAGGAAAAACCACCCGACAAGGGTTCACACCCCGACCTTTAAACCACCAGCAAACCAAACTAAATGAGATTAATGTTTAGTCCACGTGCTCATTAACAAAAGTAGCAGCACACAGGTGCTTACTGTGGCGAGAAATTTATACATATAACATTAGATTTTATAATAATTTGGTATAAGTTTGACATGTTAAGTATGCACCAGTGAGTTAAGGTGTGGACTGGTGAGTCTAAGTATGGATCGATGAGTCAAGGTGTGGACTGGTGAGTCTAAGTATGGAATCGATGAGTCAAGGTGTGAACTGGTGAGTTTAAGTATGGATCGATGAATCAAGGTGTGTCGTGCACATGAATTATTGTATCGAGTGATGTGGACAGTTATTATTAAGTTTCTAAAAACTTTGTGAAATGTGCTAGAATAGAACATTATTAATTTCTCATTTAAATCATTAATTAATTATTTGTATAGTGAAAACCTCTTTTTGCTTTATGAGTAAATTGTACTTTAGTTGAAAGAAGGTATAGGTTTCCTCTTTTAGGAATTTGAGTTACGTGTTTCACACTCCCTCCTGATGAGTTCCGATAGAATGAAACCTAGGTCAGGGTATTGGGTGGCAATGATCAATTTTATTCAAGAGGCAGATTACCTCTTTGTCCAGTGGCAGCAATGTGTAAAGTGTGAACTTTATTATGTTTGTGTATATTGTATGTTTCTATCCACCTTTCCTATACCTTCTTCCAAATATAATATAATTAATTTTCCAGTGTTTTTATTTATTCATTCATTTATTAAGTATGTAGATATTTAATGTGTTTAATCTACTTATTAACTTCTAGCTAGATATAACCTTTTTAATAACTAAGTGATAGTTGAAGTGATAAACATGTTATGATTGTAATATTAAACATTTTTTTAATATGTTTCAAAATTGTGCAGGCATATTCCTATTTTAATTTTATTATTTTTATGGTGTGGTATTTAAAGAAGATGCTTGTTATAACTGGTATACCCATCACAGACTCTACCATAAAATCTGAGTTAAGAATGACCCTGGGTCAAGGTCGACTCCTGGAGAGCTCAGTGGTAAGACCATTGGCATAGTAATCCAAAAGTCCCGGGTTCAATTCCTGTGTCCAGGTGACTTTTTCAATTTAAATAATTTAATAAGTGAAGTTTAAGGTTTTTTGTTACTCTATTTTCGGTTCAAACAAGCATTAATAATATAATTTTTCAATTTTAAGAATATGATAACTAGATGGAGAATTCCTCACTAAAAAACATAAATAATAGCTTCGGCTATTTGATTCTTAAAAATTATTTTTGTTAAGGTGTGACAGTGTTTAAATGCCTTGTTAGAAGCTTGTGCATGGACAACTTTCCCTAGAATTTATTATTTAGTAAAAAAACACAATATAAACTCAATATGTCATTCCCTTTGGAATAAGAAAATATATTATGGTAAAAAAGTATTTGCGTAAATTGTTTGATACAAAATATGACAGTTTCAGCTTTCCAGGTACAATAAACATTTTATGGTTTTGATATTTTTTATTTTAATATTAATTATTTAACTAGAACAAAGTAATATCAACCTAATATGTATATTAATAAAATGAGTCTGTGTGTCTGTCATGAGCATTGTGTGATATCTACCGCGCGCTGAGGTCTGATATTATAAAATTAGTGGCTCCTGTATACAAACATGTGTACCTCAAATCTAAAATTTTGATTTTTTATTTATTATAAAGTGGGTAGGAATAAAATGAAGATTTTTTTTCTGCCTGCTTGAAGAAAAGAAAAGCATTGCCAAGGGTAACCACACAATGCATTTTGTGGTTACCCCGAGAAAAGCCAGGTACTTCTGCTAATAAACTATAAAGAGACACCATATAGAATATTTTGGACAGTAAAATAAAATTTGAGCCGTGGCTAAATATTTTTTAAACATAAGTAATCATCAAAAATTACTCAAATAAAATAAATAATACTATTAGAACATTATTTTTCAAGATTCACAGTTGTAAATAGGTCATACAAATTACAGCAATCGCATACATTTTACAGTATTAGGGTTGACTATCATTAAAAGCTGTTAATAATTGTGGGGTAAAATAGCAAGAATCAGTCAATGACCAATTGTTTAGGAGTGTTTCCAAAACTATAGCTAACATACCCTCAGGGGTACGCAAAGGACTTAAGGAGGTATGTAATGTACCACCAAGTTTTATTAATAATAAAAGATAATTTGGATTGAAAGTTTGAAAATCAAATTAGTGCAGATTTTGACATGACATTCTATGGGTAATATAAGCATTTCATTCCTATGTTATTATCTTTCATAAGCCATTCTTTCCCTCCGTCACAAATTTGTTTAGTTTACCACCAAAGCTATAGTAAAATTTTGAGTGACCTTTTTTACTTTATACAATAACAGTTATTTGTTTGGTACTTTTTTTTTAATGAAGAGCTATAAGAAGTATGTTGTTCAGGCCAATGTTTTTCAAATTAGGCTTCACCATAGTTCTCTCAGGTACTTTGAGGCAATTTTATAATAATCTTTATTTGATTTCCCAACTTTAAATAGCATCATTAATTAGAATTGCCAATTTTTTCAAGTCTGAATGAATGGCATGTGCCATAGACGCAGCCAAGCACATGTGATGTTTTTCCTTTTTTTTTATACTTGTAAAAATTTACTGTCATTTTAAAATGTTTATAATATTATTTTAAAATATTTTATGAGGGCTCCAGAATGTATTTTTTCTAGTGCAAGGGCTGCTTCAGACTAAAAAGTTTGGAATCCCCTGGATAAGGCCATGGCTCTAAAAGTTTGGAAGGCCCTGAAAGTTTGGAAGCCCCTGGATAAGGCCATGGCCCTGAAAGTTTGGAAGCCCCTGGATAAGACCATGGTCCTAAGAGTTTGAAAACCCCTGGATAAGGCCATGGTCCTATAAGTTTGAAAACCCCTGGATAAGGCCATGGTCCTGGATTAGGGCAGTGGTTTTAAAGGTTTGGGGAATCCCTGGATTAGGATTAGATCATGGTCTTGATATCTTGGGGAGCCCCCTGGATTAGGCCATGGTCCTGAAAGCTTGGGAATCCCTTGATTAGGATTAGATCATGATCTTGAAATCTTGGGGAGCCCTCTGGATTAGGCCATGGTCCTGAAAGTTTGGGGAATCCCTGGATTAAACTATGGTCTTGAAAGTTTGTAAAATCCCTGGATTAAGCCATGGTCTTGAAAGTTTGTAAAATCCCTGGATTAAGCCATGGTCTTGAAAGTTTGGGAAACACTGGCTTAGGTGATGGTCCTGAAAGTTTGAGGAATCCCTGCATTAGGCCATGGTCCTGAAAGCTTGGAAAACATTGGATTTGGCCATGGTCCGAAAGCTTGGGGAATCCCTGGATTATGACATGGCCCTGAAAATTTGGGAAACACTGGATTAAGCTATGGTACTGAAAGTTTGGGAAACATTGGATTAAGCCATGGCCCTGACAGTTTGGGAAACACTGGATTAGACCATTGCCCTTAAAGTTTGGGAAACACTGGATTAGACCATTGTCCTGAAAGTTTGGGAAACACTGGATTAGGCCATGGTCCTGAAAGCTTGGGGAATCCCTGGATTAGGCCATGGTTCTGAAAGTTTGGGAAACACTGGATTAGGCCATGGTCCTGAAAGCTTGGGGAATCCCTGGATGAGGCCATGGTTCTGAAAGCTTGGGGAATCCCTGGATTAGGCCATGGTTCTGAAAGCTTGGAGAATCCCTGGATTAGGCCATGGTTCTGAAAGCTTGGGGAATCCTTGGATTAGGCCATGGTTCTGAAAGCTTCGGAAACACTGGATTAAGAGTTAACCATTTGATTTTTGTTAATATATAAAACTTATTCTTCACATAATGGGAAAACACCTGAGGCACAAATGGTTTATAATTAATCTCGAGTATCACTAAGCATTGTGAAAACTATCAGATTAAGAATACGTTTCTTTGAGTATACTCACATGAAGACTCTGTCTCTAGTTTTGGAAGGAAGATTATATTAAGTTATAATATCAATTCATCCTCATCATGAAAAGCTTCCAGTCACTGGCAGGGTCTGTTTGGAACATAAGCCTCGCCACAACCTCCTTTCCTCCCATCTCGGCCCAGTCCTCTCTTTTCTCCTCCTTACTCCCTTCAGTCGTCTGTCTCTCGGCCTCCCACACACACCTCCTTATCCAACACCCTCCTGAGCACCCTTTCCCTCTCCATTCTTCTCACATTATTCTCTAATAGGAATAAACACCCAAAATAAACTTGGAAACATTTTTTCAAATATATTTGATTAAAGGGATGCTAAATGATGCCCAAGAGTTTGTTAAATAATAATAATAATATGTTTCAGGCTGTCTTTCAAATGTGGTTTATACACTGTCTTTTATTTGTGTAATTATCATGGTATTAATGTTTATTTATACGACACACAAGTTTTATATTGACATTCTTGGCATATGGGGTGATTTAATAAATATCATTAAGCTAGGTTTGAAATGAGTATAAAATCAAAATAATTAACAATGTATAGACTTCAAACTATCCAAATATTTCCATCCAAAATTCAAATGAAATGTGTTTTCTTATCGCTGATTTGAATAGTAATTTTATGGGGAATCGTGGTGGGTTCGAAATATGCAATTTTTCGATTTAACCCATGTTGGATTAGCCATATTCTAATGAAACACCTTTAATACAAGGGTTAGACTTAATCTAAATAGTGGGAATGATGGTTGATTTTATAAGTGCACTCGCATTAGCGTGGAGAGAGAATGTGAAAACCACACTAACAAGTCACATGTGGACCATAAAAAACAATGCCTATGTCATGATTAAGATCCTACAAATCACAAGTCACTTTTGAAAGACACTAATTCAAGTTCAGTTTGAAAGAAGAAGGATTCAAATATTGGATGACTTGAAGGAAAGAAAAAAATGTTGGTATCTGAAGGAGGAGGTAGAGGACAGGGCGCAATTGTGGTCTAAGATCACTCACAGTTGGAATGGACCTGTCGTAAGAAAGAACACCTAATAATAATACAACACCCTCCTGAGCACCCTTTCCCTCTCCATTCTTCTCACATTATTCTCTAATAGGAATAAACACCCAAAATAAACTTGGAAACATTTTTTCAAATATATTTGATTAAAGGGATGCTAAATGATGCCCAAGAGTTTGTTAAATAATAATAATAATATGTTTCAGGCTGTCTTTCAAATGTGGTTTATACACTGTCTTTTATTTGTGTAATTATCATGGTATTAATGTTTATTTATACGACACACAAGTTTTATATTGACATTCTTGGCATATGGGGTGATTTAATAAATATCATTAAGCTAGGTTTGAAATGAGTATAAAATCAAAATAATTAACAATGTATAGACTTCAAACTATCCAAATATTTCCATCCAAAATTCAAATGAAATGTGTTTTCTTATCGCTGATTTGAATAGTAATTTTATGGGGAATCGTGGTGGGTTCGAAATATGCAATTTTTCGATTTAACCCATGTTGGATTAGCCATATTCTAATGAAACACCTTTAATACAAGGGTTAGACTTAATCTAAATAGTGGGAATGATGGTTGATTTTATAAGTGCACTCGCATTAGCGTGGAGAGAGAATGTGAAAACCACACTAACAAGTCACATGTGGACCATAAAAAACAATGCCTATGTCATGATTAAGATCCTACAAATCACAAGTCACTTTTGAAAGACACTAATTCAAGTTCAGTTTGAAAGAAGAAGGATTCAAATATTGGATGACTTGAAGGAAAGAAAAAAATGTTGGTATCTGAAGGAGGAGGTAGAGGACAGGGCGCAATTGTGGTCTAAGATCACTCACAGTTGGAATGGACCTGTCGTAAGAAAGAACACCTAATAATAATAATACAGCTGTGGTAAAAATGTAGTCTTTGTGTAAATTAAAACTGGTACATTTAAAATATGGCTGCTGCTCTCAATACCATAAATCAACTTGTGTTAAGTGCTTGAAAAAAATAGTAAATAAAAAAATACATTTATTTTAGCCAAGTGCATCTTTGAGTATAGGTTAATGGCTTATCTACAATCAGCCACACCCACTTGTTGTAAGTGCAGTCATAAAATACTGATGTTATGTTTATCTATGGATCTGAAAATTGACAGTCTTGTATATGTTTTTCTTTTTTTCTATCCTTCTTAAATCCTGTTATTGGAATTACCTTTTATGATATTTTACTGTAGACAATACCTTAATAATATAACATAAATTCAGTGCTTCTTTAAACAAAAGGGTGCAACTGATTTTAAACGATTAGTAAACAAGTGAGATTACAAGTACTATTGATAGTTGCCCTATTTGTAAACCTAATGCAGATAAAATAGGTGGGTTGGAGGAATTTATTTAAGCCAAAAAGAATAATCAGAAATTAAATTGAAGGCTGTTGGGTTTCCAAGGATTGAGAATTTCTATAAAATCTTGTTATGAAACCCTTTTTTTTGGAACCTTCTTGTTACCTTCTTTTTGTTTGTTTGTTTGTTTGTTGTTCATTAGACCTTTTTAACCACTTAGTTACTGGAAGAGTTCTGATTTTGGATATAACCACAGGTGATCCAAATAAAGAACAATGTTTGATATCAGATTATTTAACGTTTATTAATTGGTACGAGATGAAAGCGTTTCTTAAATATTTAAAGTTTACAGGTTCGTGTAATGTTACAATCACAGCTGATCTATAAAGAACAATGATACAACTGTTTGGTTTGATGTGAAAGCTATCACTATCATGTTCGACTGACCCAAAGTAAGTTAGTAAAGTGAGTGAGAGTTGAACTGTGGTCCCACCTGCATGGAAGCCAGAGAGCAAGACCGCGTGACCTGCTCTCTAGCGCCACTCACGGCGGGCCCAGAGTCCAAGAGCGCACTGTGATGGTAGAGTGATGTCATACTCTACAGTTATCATGATGTTTGTTGGATAATCTGTAAAATGATTTGCTGTGTAATTTAGTTAAAGTCATGCTCTCGTCAGATATAGGTGCTGGTATACAATGTCTGCCTCTTAATGTATAAAAAGTTGTCAAACCTGTTTGGCGAGCTGCGTGTAGCATTGCTTCTCATCCTCTGCCAACTGTCCCCACCACTCTCCTAAGATCTTAGTGACAGCTCTATTCTCCAAATGGGGGTAGCGGTGACGCACTACGTGGCGATGGCGCTTGCAGAAAATGAGAAAGGCATTCATGGGCCGGCGAGCATGGTGAGCAGGCTGTTGCCCTTCTGCAGATTCCTCCTCATCTCCCTTATCCTCTCCATCCTCACCAGAGCTCGCACCCCCCTCGTCCTCTTCCAATTCTTCGGGGGATGGAGTCTCAGTATCGCCACTCTGAAAAATACCATCATATTAGATTTTGTTGGGCATTATTTACAATCAGTAGAAGATTACCTAATTGTAATATTATGTTTGTTCATCCACTTGCTTCATATTTTCCTGCTAATTAGACTAGGAATGTCCAAACCATCACTAGTGCTATATGCTTACTGAGTCGGTAGAGAAAGGGAGGGAAGTAGAGAGTTGTATAGAGGAGATTGGAGGGTGAGTATTGAGGCAGATAGAGATATAGGGTAGCAGGCAGGGTTGTTATGTTTACAACACATTGTTTAAAACAGATTTGTTATAAAAACATTTTAAACAAATGTTTTAAAAATGTTTTTTAAAGTCTTCAATGAAACAAATGTTTACTTAACTTATAATTAGAAAAAAATTATGTTTATTTTTATCTAGTAACTAGGCCTAGTACTCAGAATTAAGAACAAAATTTTACATAAGCTAATGGATAGATTCTTTTAAACATTTATATACATTTACAATATTTTAAATGTCTTAGAAATAACTAACTAAATTTAATAAAATCAAACATTTTATTTTTATAAAATTGTCGAGGCTCTACTTTAAATACTCTATCAAAATAGTAATTTGTCTATTTACTTTTTAGTGTTCGAAAAACTGCCACAAGTTTAGATGCTTTTAATGTACCTAATCTATTTCGAATTTTCGAATACATGAAGCCAAAGGAAGAAAACAGCCATTCAATTCCCGCAGATGATGCTAATGCACTTTGCAATTACTTGACAAGGTCCATCATTTTTGGGCTCACACTGTTTTCTGGTGCTAGCCACCATGTTATTGGCTTGAAATCTTCTAGGACATATTTCAAAAATAGATCATCTTTGAATAAAGCACATTTTGCCCGATATTTTATTATTTCTGCGATTAAAATTGGGTGATATAGATCTATATACTCCATAGCAATGTCTAATTGCTCTCGACTCATTTTTATTCCTCTAAGCCGTGGATATAAAAGGTTTGCTAAAAAATTGTAAGGTGTCACCGCCATGTCAAATTGTTTTTTAAAGTGTTTATATTCATCTTCAGTTTCTCTTTCAACTTCAAACTCTGTTAGCAAAGACAGCCATATTTCAGCTGTTTCACCAATGTATCACACTGTACTTTGTCTAAAGCAACATCTAATTTTTTCAACTTTACCAAGTAATCTTGTGTATTTGCTTTAATATTCATATTATTAATTTTGGATGCAATATTTACATCAATTGCAGCTCGATTATCACAACTTTTGACAAAATGTGCCAATTTTCAAGAAATGACTCTTTGAAGTCTGCCAGTGTATTCCAACGAACAATGAAGAATAAGTAATTTTTCCCCAGCTTGTTTATATTTAACTAAAGTAAAATGGGATTTTTTTAAAATATTTTATTATTTGTTTAATATGTTCTTTAATCCCACGAAATTCTATGCCATGTGAAAATAAATTCAGCAAATGCGCAGAACATCCGTAGGTTATTATATCTTGTAAACCATTACATTGTCAGATTTTCTCAACTCAAGTTTCATTTTTGCCATATTAGCAGCATTATCTGTTACAAAACTACGAACTGTACAGCCATATTTCATTTGTCCTCATGAGAATGAGTTTGACCCTGTTCCAGACCCCCTGCTTCACAGATAAATATTAGAAGAGCTGGGGATCGAACCTGGGACTTGTGTATCTGTAGCTTGGAACTCTGACCACTAGACCACAGAGTAAGTCACTATGTAAAGAAAGAGAGAGTTAGATAAAAAATAAATGGATAGAGAGGTGAGAGTGTGTTGGAATACAGTCACAATGATTTGTCAAAACCATTTTCATATAAATGCTTAATAGTAGAGATACACCTTTAAACACATTGTATTGGCCTTTTTCAATGAGCAAAACCTAAAATATTCAAATTATAATGTACATTTTATCAAGTGAAGTTTGGAATCCAAGTGGAAAACATATCGAAAGAACGTCAGTGCCTACAGATCCCGAGCCAGTATTTGGCTGAAGAAATTTCAAAGAAAGATGCAATTCCTGAATCAACTTTTTTTGTGTGTGATTAACAACCATCCGTGTGGCCAAATTTTTGACAATCTGATTCTAGCTGTGTCCTGATTGGTCAAAAAGAACATTATAAAATATCTAGAGCTCCTAAATATAGATAGTTGGCCGGGAGTTTTGCTTCAGTGAGTGTTTTCTAGCTGCACATATATATATATTTTTAATTACACTTTGCCAGAAGGCTCCTATTGGGAGGGTGTGAGTTTCCAAACTCCCCAAAATATTTATTTTTATTTTGCATATTTGATATTTTATTGGCATTTGGCTGTGATTGCAAATATTGAATGTAATGAAAAATCAAGAGAGCAAAATTTTTCTGGTTATAATATGTTTATCAACTAAATCATCGTTTCCCAAATGGGATTCCATGAAACCTTGGAGTTCTGTGAGGTAAAATTAAGGGTTCCACTTTTAGTGCAAAGCTTGTGTACTAAACTGCCCTGGTAATAAGTAACCCAGAGCCTACAGATAATACGCTATGCTTAGTGGCGCAGATGTTCACACATTTGTGGAAAGTTGGGTATCTCTGTTTGCCCATGACGCAATGAAACATTCAATTACAATCAGCTGATTGCCTCCAGTTTAACAAACTAATAATAATAAATAAATAATCTGATACCATAATTATAATTAAATAAGAATAAAATCTAAACTTTTTCCTCCTGACAGGCAAATATACAGGGCGGCTGCATTTATTTATGGGACATGAAAGAGGACAAAACGTGTAGTTGCCTTCCCCCTGGAAAATATCACTTCCAATTTAAAGGTATTTGACCTTGATCCAATCAAATATTTCACCTGTGTCGATTTTTTTTTTTTGTGCTACTCTAAAAATATTTAAGGGGTTTCGTTATGGTATACAAAATATAAAATTATTCCGTGACTAAATTTAATTGGGCAACACTGCATTGGAGGAACAAATCTAATCTTGTTTACATTAAAGCTATTGTGTTACAAACCTCTATGGCAGCGGTTCCCAAAGTGTGCTCCGCGAAACATATCCAAGTGCTCCGCGAAGAGATTGTAAATAAAAATAAAATAAATATGACAAGATCTCAAAATTGTTTATTTGTGCGGTCATGAACTGTTTTTAGATAAGTATTGTGTAGAAATAATTTAGCTCCTGCATCGTGCCATAAAGCAGTGTAAATAGCAAGTATTATGGATCCAAAGTGCATTGTCATGCGGCACCTCAGTCAGGTTTACCCGCCTGCACCTTCTCGGAACCACACAAAACATTGAGAAAATCCGTGAAGCACACAGACTTCACGTAGCGAAACCAGACAGATAGGCTCAATGGCGCCAGCTAATCCCGGCTCAGTGAGAGACTCACCGTACTTAAAGATCCGATTGTTAGCTTTGACACTTTTACAGAATTTTCTGGAAAGTTTCTATTGTATATTAAAAACTCTTGTTTCTTCACTCCTTCATTCAGTTGCAGTTCATTCAATGTTTAGTCGAGAGTCGAAACGATTCAAATTGCAGTGCGGTGTTATTTTTTCACAAGTGCTTTTGTTGTGAGATTTAAAAAAATAATTACGTTAGTAACTTAAATGGATCTTCCCTCTTGAGGACGAAACACCTGCCCATTACAGGTTTTTTGGAGCACCTACGTAGCGATTTAGAAAATATCATAGATTTGCTTTCAATGGATCACTGGCTGAAGTCTGAATCCTTAAAATAAACTATTAAAACCTTCGCCACAGTTCCTCCAGTAGCTATGGAAGCATCAACAGCTAATAGGTATGTACAAATATTATGTTAGATACATTTTTTTTAACGTTGAATAGTGTTTATCTATTGGGGTCTGCTAGAATAAGAGCGTGTGTCATTAAAACTAATAACAGCTTTGGATGCCAATAACACAGGACCTATAAGAAGAGATAGGGACTAAGGTACATAAAACTTTATACAAATTAAATAGTAAATAAAGACTTTTCAGTATATGCATTGCATGTTGTACATATTGTTGCAATTTTAACAAAAATAGATTTCAGCTCAGGTGGTTTTCGAGTTTTGTCCTGTTAATTGGTAGTAACCTTAAAGCTGAAGCCAATTTGATGTCACCAAGCGATAGGATAAGATAGCCGCTCACATTTAACAAGCATTGTGAGCGTACATGCGAGAAACATTTACATTCTTAAACGTTATTCAATGTTAATTTAGGAGCATTGGTTCTTTGATCAATTGTTTTATTAAATACTCGACATTTATTATTATCATTAATATTATTTACCCAGATGATACGAATATTATTTTTATATTGTAGTGTGGAAGAAGATGGAGCAGTTGCCAATGCTAGAATTTCTGGACAGGATGAAGGGTTTTTAGACGAATCAGCGACATCAGGTGTGACAGAAACTTTTGAACTGTTGAAAGAACTGCCTAGTGCTAGTTCTTCGGAGACCAGTGCCACAGGTAAAAAAATTATAAAAAGGATGTTTCACGATTCCTACATGGATATTGGATTTGTTGAGACTAGTGACAACAAACCACAGTGCGTAATTTGCATGAAAGTGTTGCCAAACAGTGCGATGTTCCCAGCAAAAATGCGCCGTCATTTTGAGGGGGTCCATCCAGAATGCAAGGGCCAACCGAATGATTTCTTCAGAAGGAAGTATGGTGAACTTACACAAGCCCAGAAAATTATATCTTATCACTCAAAAACAGTTAATGAACAGGCTTTGATGGCATCCTACTTAGTCAGTTACCGAGTTGCTCAAGCTGGCGAAGCCCATACCATCGCTGAAAACCTTATTAAGCCTTGTGTAAAGGACATAGTTGAGTGTATGCTGGATGCAAAAGCCACAAAATTAGTAGACCCCGTTCCTTTGTCAAATAACACGATTTCGCGACGAATCGGGGACCTAGCAGAGGATGTGAAAAATACTTTACTTTCACGAATGCACTAAGTTTTCGCTTCAAATGGATGAATCAACGGATGTGGCTGGATTGGCAATTTTAATAGTATTTGTACGCTACCAATACTTGGAGTCTTTTCAAGAGGATCTGCATCTCTGCAAGCCTTTACCAACTAACACAACTGGCACTGAAGTTTTCAAATTAATAGAAGAATTTTTCACAGTGAGTGACATCCCATGGGATAACTGCGTTGATGTGTGCACGGACGGTGCAAAGGCCATGACTGGGAAGATGTCCGGTGCTATCTCAAGAATAAAACAAAAAGTCAAGGAATGCAGCAGTAGCCACTGCATCCTCCACCGCCTAAAAGAAGTCTTGGACGAAAGCGTGAAAGTAATTTATTTTATCAAATCAAGACCTAAAAATACAAGACTATTCAAGCTGTTGTGTGAAGACATGGGGAGTCTACATACCTCTTTACTTCTTCACACAGAAGTAAGGTGGCTTTCTCGTGGCAAAGCTTTGACTCGGCTCTTTGAAATGAGAGCTGAAGTCAGAACCTTCCTGATTGACAACGACTTCGCTTTGGGAGACAGGCTGTGTGATGAGCATTGGGTTATGAAATTGGCGTATTTAGCAGACATTTAAAAAAAAGTTAATGACTTAAGTATCTCACTTTAAGGTAAGGTAGTAACAGTTTTTGACGCCAGCGATAAAGTACAAGCGTTTAAAAAGAAAATAAAGTTTTGGGCGGATTCAATGAAAAATCTAAATCTAGACAGTTTCCCAATGGTAAAAGTATTTAGAGAAGAACTAGATTCTGACGTACCCGAATATATTTTAAATGAGTTTCATGTTCATCTGCTAAATTTGCTTGATAGTTTCAACTGTTATTTTCCAGAAGAATTCCACGATAAAATAAAAGAGAGCTGTTGGGTTGTAAACCCATACTCTGCTGTGTCGGAAAAGCCAGACTGTCTGACATCACGCCAGTATGAGTGTATGATTGATTTGACATCAGATTCTGTGGTAAAATATAATTTTGCAACTAAGAATTCACTAACAGAATTTTGGTCAGCTAAAAGACGAATATAAAGTTTTATCAGATAAAGCGAAAATCATCCTTTTACCCTTTACAATAACTTATTTATGTGAATCAGAATTCTCTGCTTATGGGGCTACTAAAACAAAATATAGATCCCGCCTGAATGCAGAGCCAGATATTCGGTTGCAGCTGTCCCAAATTAAACCAGATATAGCCACATTGTGCAAATCAAAACAGTCCCATCCCTCTCATTAGAATTTAAGTTATTTGGCTATGCTTTATCGTTCTTTTTCGATGCCAAGCTACATTTTTTGTTTTGAAACTGTAATACCTTATATAGGTGAGTAGCATTGTATATCTACAAAACCTGCTTTGAATTCGTTCTCAAACATGTTGCATTACATTATGTTTTTGGTTGTTGGTTTTCGTTTATGTATTTAAGTAAGTTCCTTATTTCTCTGAAATTAGTGGAGAAAAAATATTTATAATGAATAAAACTTGATGTTTAAGGTGAGTATGCAGCGGACGCGAGTTAAGGAGAGTAAATTTAAAGTTTTTAGAGCAAAACATTTTTTTTTGCCAAAATAAGCAAACTATTGCTTCTATAAAAACATAGAGTTTAATTTTCTTCACATGGTGACCTCATTAGTTCTTGAATATCTGTCGTGAGCAGAGCAGCATTATCTAAGAAACTTTTTAAATGAAGATAAACATTTGTTATTAAATTCCAGGACATCATCCTTGACAGATATTCAAGAAATGTTGATGTCACCATGTGAAGAAAATTAAGCTCTATGATTCTATAGAAGCAATATTTAATTTATTTGATCGAAAAAAAGTATTGCTATAAAAACTGCAAAAACACTCGCCTTTTCTTGCGTCCCCTGCATCCCCACCTTAACAAGTCCAAATGCTTAAAAATTCATTTCCAAAGCCAATAATGCGGTCATTCGGATACTACCTATGTAGGTGCTAGGTGAAAATATCGTTGCCTTTATGCCAAATACACGTGTGTGCAAAATTGGTGTTTAGAGAAAAAAAACCCGTAAAGTTCTAATTTTCAATGTCTTCCGATGTCTTTCAATGGGAAAAATTAAGTTTGGATCAAAATTTAAACTATTTTGAATTAGAAAAATAATTCGTGTTTTTGTTATATGATAAAAAAACTGTCTAGCAACTTGAAAATGCAGTTACGTAAAAACAGCCAAAAATGAACATGGTCTAAGGGCAACGATAGTGCTCCGTCACGAATTTATCTCCTGAGAAGTGCTCCGCGACTCAAAAAGTTTGGGAACCGCTGCTCAATGGTATTATGAAAAATGTTGTCCAAACACTTATTAGAAATACATTAGCCATAAAGGCCTTACGTTTTGTGACAGTTAGTGAGAAATAATTGATTCCCTATAAGTGACAGTCCAAGTGCTAACAGCCTTAGCTTGAGTTAAGAGCCTGCAAAAAAATAGGGCTGGAATGGGGAGAGTCGTAATTTTGTGTAATCCCCAGCAGATATTTCAACAAGCTTCAGAAACTGTTATGTAGTTACTATACATACAAAGTTTGGGGACAATCATAACTCTGGAATACAGACAAACACATGTCTCAACAAGTGTCAGTTGCTGTCAGTATCGAATAAATACAATTTCTTTAATTTTCAGTAGAGCCTTCATAAATTCCCTCTGTTTTAAGGGTTTTCAGAGAAAACCTATTGACCCATCCCTGATGAAATACAACAATACCTTGACTTTCACCACTTCAAGTTTAGTCGCTTCACTATTATTTTAGTCATGATACCAAATTTTGCTGCTTACTTTGCTCTTTCGTTATATTTCAACACAACATCACCACACACCAAATTGTTTATTTCATCGTTCAATCTTTGAATAGTAGTAGTTTGGTGTGCACTGTTTTTTTTTTAACTGTCCTCATTCAATCTTTTATATTTGTGATTTAACATATTAATTCGGCTTATTTTAGTTATTAAAATAACCAAACTATTCATTTAGATACTATATTACTTTTGTGATTATTCTGTAAGCAGTTCATAGTTAAGTTTTTGATGACAGTGTTTATAGCATACTTAGGTGTTACACACATTCTAAAGTGTTAGCTACATATATTTTTGGCAGCCCTAATACATTTTAAACCTAAATAAATGCTATGATTCAACTTTGGTCAGTACTCTACTATCTTATCTGTCAAAAGAACAAGATATTCCTGTAACTTAAGTCTTAATACATTTTTTTATCTTTATTTGAAAGATAAATAAAGACAGAAAGACATAACTTTTAATGAAGGGGGACTATATTTTTGTACCATAATTAGTAAAAGCAAACAATAATAAAGACAAAAAAAAAGTAATTTCGTAAACTTTAACTAAAGTCGTTTGAGACTTTTTTTTACTATGTGTTGTGAATCTATTTACTAATCAGGACTGTTGAGTTGGTAAGTCAAGACTTTCGAACTCCGACCCCTTCATAAATGGCTATAGTATATTAATTTGTAATAAAAAATTGACTGCAGTAAAGTTTCCCAACACATATGACTTCATGGGAAGCTTCTTTGGTTTTGTGTGAGTAAATATGTCAATCAAAATTACAAATATTGGTCTAAGGAATAAAAAACCAGTATTAAATTAAAATGATACATTTACCAAATATTGTTATAATATTGGAAGTTTTTATTTTGAAGCCGCAGTCAGTACATTTTTACAGACTCCGTCTCCAACCAAAATTGCTTCTACAGCTCCGATACTAATGTTTCCCTTCAAGTGTTAGAAATATAAAATTTAGCTATTATGTTTTTTATATTGCCAAAATCTTCTTGAATAGATGAATTAATGATTCATTAATCAATATTTTAGTCACAAAATTTAACTGTCTATTAAATCAGAGGTGTAAAACCCAGGAGAGCAATAAGACACGATGCAACTAAATAGTAATTAAATCAAACTGTGGGACTTGATTTTTCTATCCAATAAGGTTCCAACTAGGCTTGTTTATTTAGCCTTCTATGATCACAAGTTTGTAGGACATGGTATTCTGAAAACATATTTCTATAGTTATGTTCTTATGATTTTAAATTGTGATATTAAAATGAAGCAATAAGTCAAAACCGCATAAGTGTAAGCCTTTTAATAATATTAAATTAACTTTAGTTGAAAAATTACATCTGGACACCTGGAATCAAACCTGAGATCCTACATTTAGCGCACCGTCTCTACTACCACTGAGCTATCCAGGAACCATTCTTTGCGTTCAAGAGCTATTCCAGATGTAAATTTTCAGCTATGTTTAATTTAATTTAAAGATCATATCCCATGGAATGGCAATAACTGTACCATCCATTAATAATTTTCATTGATTGAATTAATACTTAATATCACTTTGTGAAAATAAGTCTTTCTTGCAGACAAGGCTGTAGCCAGCCAATAATTTCGGGGTTGGGGGGGAGATCTCCCAATTGCCGGAGGCTAGAAAGAAATTATAATTGATAAACAGTTCTAGAAACTATCTGAAGTGTTTTTTATGGTAACATAACCCCCTAACTGCCGAAGACTATGAGAAATCTATATATTTAAACACCTCTAAAAGCTATCTAAAGTAGGTTTTTTATAGTAACATAACCCCATAAATGCTGAGGGCAAGGGAAAATGTTAATATTAAACACCTCTAGAATCTATCTGAATTACTCTTTATGTCAACATAACCCCCTAAATGCCAAAGGCTAGAAAAAAATATTATAAATATTAAAACCTCTAGAAGTTCTCTGAAGTGCTTTTTATGGTAGCACAGCCCCCTAATTTGTACTTATACCTTAATTTTGATATTGTTTGAACCATACATGTATTCATAAAACTTCGGGGGGAGGGGGTTTGAACCCCCAAAATCCCCCCCCCCTCCGACTAAGGCCTTGCTTGCAGATATACTTACCCAGTGTAAAATTGATAAAATTTAATCAACTATATAAGTTTTAAATTACAAAATATGTTCACAAGTATATTATATAAAAATAAACATAATACTTGGTTAGTATAACAACCAGGTATTGAAGAGGTCAGTTCCATCACTAAACAAATTAACACTGCTTCTTTTGTTCATCTTTTTTTAAGTGATATGTTGGAAGACAAGGATGGTGAAAAGGTGTTCAAGGCCGTAAGTCTGCTAGCTCCACAGCAGGTATAGGTAGGGCAGAAAAAAAAAGCCAGTAGTGAAGAGCTTGATTGTTTGGCACATTGTAATGGTGAAGGAATCTTTTAAGAGGTTACACATGATAATATGTACCCGTACTATCCGACTCAGTCGCACCCAACTTTCTCTAGTAACACATTGAAACTACACCCCAAATTTCATAGGAAGAGTCTTTTCTTACAGCTACACATATCTATAATGTTAAATCATATTGTAATCTACATGTCACTTATGAATAGTTTTTATAGATATTATCATACCTATAAAATTAGGCCTACACTAAAAAATATATAACATATCATAATTGATTAAGCAATTAATCTTGTCTCAATAGTTAACACAAGCATATTTTAAACCATTTGACTCGGATATCAAGTTTTTAACATTGTTCCATACAAGCATTAATAATTTTGTGAAATTATGTTGCTTGTTATGTCTCAACTTTCATTTTAGTTTGTTTTATGTTGTATTTATACTGTCAGTTGTTTTTTATAGGTGTAAGTTTAACAAATAATAATCTAGTCAATTATTTAACTTTCTGTCAATCCTCTCTTTACAGTCATTGGTTAAATATCCTAAATATTCTTTGTTACTATTATAATTGATCATTCAATTGAGGAGTTCAATGTTGAGTCTTTAGTTGTAGTATTAATAGCTCTAATCTAGTCAATTTGCCAACCTAGACTTTTTATAGCTTATCAATTAATACTTTATTCTTCTACTGCTTAATAGTGCTTCGCACAGATTTACATTTTTAACTGTTTATGGAAATTAATTTTTGATCTTTGACAATCTCTATGATGATTTTTTAGAAATGTTATTATACCTGTTTTAATTGATTTAATTTATTGATATAAAAGTCTCTCCTGAATAAATTATCTTCATGTTAAGATTCTTAATTTATATTGTTCAATTTGACTAAATAATTATACCAATTAATCTAATTGCTGTTCTATCAAAGTACGTTCCTTATATTATAGATTTCATATTTCTCCTTACTACAATTAAAATGAATATAACTAAAATTCTTCATATCCGTCGAACACTATGATATTATTTCCTTTATAGTATTTCTTAACATACTTCACGTAATTTATTAAGATCGAAGAGAAGGTCACTTTTTGATGCCAAACTACACGGTGAAGAATAAATCTGCCATCTACAACGTGAATTATATTCCCAAAATTTACTTCAACAGATAAAGGAGAAAATAATTAATGACACAGATTGTCTTGTTTTTTGCAATCCTAATTCCTAAAAGAGTGAAAGTAGATAAGGAGCCAACTCAAACTGAAAATACTGCAGTAACTCTTTATTGAATTTCTTGGCCAGGGAAATTAGTTGAAATAGCATTACAGGCTCGATTGGAATGTTCTCACCATGTTTTTGAAGCGACTGCTCGGAGGGGCGGAGATCACTCTCTTTTTACGCTGAAACTTTACACTACCAAAGTTGTTGCCGATTATAATGCTCATTGAAGATAAACTGATCTTGTATGTTTTGTAGCAATTAATATTTTCCTCTCCTCGTAGTCTGGTAATTATGGACATTACATTGTGTCCAACTGGAAAGGGATGGTGAGATAGAAACTTTTCTAAATATTTTTGAACATCTTTGTCATCTTTTGATATACCTATATGATATCCTAGCATCCACACGTTGCCTTCTGTAGTAGCAAATGACACTTGGCAAATTTCTTCAATTTTTTCTGATACCTCCAGAAGAATAGGCATCATGAGAATCCATTTTGTCAAACACTCTCGGTAATGGATTAGGCCTACAGGAGATACGACGCTAAAAGAAATGCGGGTGGTAAAGAAACGAGTATAAAAACTAGATATTACTCATAAATATTAGATTTTTTGGCATACCAAACAATGAATATTTAGTGATAAATGCATACTCCAGAAGAATAGGCATCATGAGAATCCATTTTGTCAAACACTCTCGGTAATGGATTAGGCCTACAGGGGATACGACGCTAAAAGAAATGCGGGTGGTAAAGAAACGAGTATAAAAACTAGATATTACTCATAAATATTAGTTTTTTGGCATACCAAACAATGAATATTTAGTGATAAATGCATTTGTTATTTTCAAACATTACAATTAAACATCATGTAACTTAGGAAGCGAGATAACTTAGGAAGCGAGATACGACAAGGTAAAACAATAATTGGGTGCGGTCGCACAAAGGTGCTATGCTTCATATGTATATAGTTTCAAAATTATCCATCACATAATAAATATGCTAAGAAATATTTTAATAAAAAATTTAATTGTTTGATCATGGTATACTAATTTAAAAGGAGATATTGAAAGAAAATCTAATTGTAGCTTTTCTTTTCCATTGTCGCGGTGAACACAGACCTCGCACGAGGGGAAAAAATTAGTATGCTAATAAGACCCCTAAAATAAAGAGAGAGATCAAAACATTTTCTAGCTTTCTAGGATTTTTTTTCCAATTAATTCCTGACGACTGCCCTATTAGCTGATCTTTTTTTTAATTACTACAAAACCCAAAGGAAAAAGATAAATAGTGGCCAAAATATTTTAGGGAAAAAATTTCATGATTTATCCTTTATATAAAAATTCAAATTTCCTTGACTAAAATCTAAGTTATATTGAAATTGATAAGAAGATTAAAAAAATATATATTCTATTCCTCATAACTAATTATTTTTGGAATGCACTCAAAACTAAATAAACACACGCGTTTTAAAACCCGTGATTTCCGTAAAATGAGAGAGCCAAATATACTCTTTTCCTTGAGCAGTTCCAAAATATCCTAATATTTCTCAGGCCATTCCATCCTCAAGATAAAATACATAAATAAATGTTGTGGGGGATCAAATAAAAACAATAAAATAAAGTGAATTGGAATCAAAGGAAAATATTATCGGTACAAGCACTCAATCAACCCTATTGAAAAAACAGATTGAACATTGTTACTCTCCCTTGACACGTTTAACAATCAGTTATTCTTTTGAAGACAATATCTCACTTTTATACTTACGTACTCAATGGCACTAGGAACTCAGAAGTTCATTGCCACACTTACAAAAGCACGTTACCTATCCCTATCTTGAGCTAGTTCTATTTGGTCCACCACATCACATCCTATCCCTATCTTGAGCTCTAAGTTCTATCCAGTCCCCCTCATTTCACCCTATCCCTATCTTGAGCTAGTTCTATCCAGATCCCATTACACCTTATCCCTATATTGAACTAGTTATATCCATTCCCCTACATTACACCCTATCCCTATCTTGAGCTAGTTCTATTCAGCCCTCCTCAATACACCCTATCCTTATCTTGAGCTAGTTCTATCCAGTTCACCTCAATACACCCTACCCTTATCTTGAGCTAGTTCTATCCAGTTCACCTCATTACACCTATCCCTATCTTGAGCTAGTTCTATCCAGTCCCATTACACCTTATCCCTATATTGAAATAGTTACATCCATTCCCCCACATTACACCCTATCCCTATCTTGAGCTAGTTCTATCCAGTTCACCTCATATCTCAGTGTTAAGAGCATTGACATATTAAGCCAAAGGTATTGGGTTTGATTCCCATGTCCCCTAACCAGGTGTCATTTTTCAATTCAAAGAATCATTAGATGTGTTATTAGCTTTCTAGATTCAATAGAACCTGAGTAATGACTTATAGCTTCTAAAAAACATTGTCCCATTGAATTTTGCATAATTTCTAGACTATAAAGTGTTATGGGCTCTACTTTAAAATGGAGCAGCTAACAATTTTAAAATCATACAGCCTGCTTCGGTGGTCGAATGATCTAGGGCAGAGGTGGGCAACATATAGTAATACACAAGTTTTAGGGACTTTCTATTCTCCTCTCCCCCAGTTAATGTTAGAAATTTTGATGCTCCTAGAAGCTATTTGTAATAGTACTCATTAACAGCTATTTGTTACCCCATGAAATATTTTGAGATATGAATCTATTTCAAGAGGCTATTTAGAATAGTCCCCCTTCAGACAATTTTTGAAAATTAGATGCTTCTTAAACGATATTTTAAGATAGGGTTCACCGGAAATTTTACAGGCTTAAATTAGGCTCCTTAGAATATATTGGAAGTGGTGCTTGGTAAGAATGTTTTTGAAGTTTGGAATGCCCGGGACATTATTTAGTTTTCTTTACTGGGTTTTTTCCTTTTTCAAAAATTAAATGCCTTTAAAAGCTATTTGGAGTAGTCCTTCCATGGCAAATTTGGGAAAAGTGAATGCCTCTTTAAGTTATTTTAAAGTTTGATAAAAGGTCATCTTTGAGCTTAATACTGGGGATATATCAGGGGGAGGGTTGAACCCCATAACCCCCCTGCCCCCCCCCTACCTTCCCAGCACCCATGTAGACTATAGATGGGTTTTTGTAGATGAACAGTGACACTAGTTCCCAGAATGACACGCAACATGGCTGAGCAAAATCCTGTGAATTAGGTGAATATGTTTTTAATTTCAGGAACTTTAAAACTTACCAATTATTAGTAGTGTTATGAATTGATCCATAGATGTCATTTAAATTAAAAATAATATTATTTTATGTTATGTGTGTCAAAGTAAATTGCTTACCATCCTCATATATAAAAAAAAGTAAGCCCTCAACATCCAATAATGCAAAAATTTGAATAAACCTAAACCTAAGTATGTTAAATAAAATAATGCTTTAATTATTTTATTTGAAGAAATAGGCTTAGTTTTACCATTTCCAACTATGCTTATTTACCATACACAATAAACTATTCTTAAAAGTGTAATTATTAATCCTATGGATTTTGTTTTGAATGGATGACCGAATATTGGAATTAACATTCTATGAACATGTGTCTTAATTTTTGATTAAATTGTCTGAACATGTAAAGTAAGCTGTAAACAATAAGAATGAATTAGATATTATGTACTTCTAAGCCAAAAAAGCTATAAAATAAAAATAATAAGAGTAGCTTGAGTGAAAATCTCCAATTATTTATTTTGATTAGAAAATGTGAAACATTAATTTTCCAGTAAAGTGTTATTGATAAATGACCTTTCCTTTATTAATTATTAACTGCTGTATTGCCCAACAATACTCTTAAATTAAGACCTTGACTATGCTCAATGTCGGCAGGTCGCTTCACTTTAGCTATCTCCTTTAGCTTTGTTTTGTTATTCTATAAATAGAACAAAGCTTAACTGACATAAAATTATAATCAACATTGATCAAATCATTATTAGGTTTTGTGCCTGAGCTTGTCGTTTACACTTTAAAGCAACCTTTCGACTATCACCTAAACGACCTACTTATTTTTTTCCATTGAATCGACACTTTCTCAAAATAATGTCATTTGTTAGCTAACAATGTGACAGATGTTTTTCAAACCTTAAAAAAACCATTTCAGATTCAAAGTAAGCACTTACCATTTCAGCAATCAATTGACTTAGAATACACACTCAATTTTTAATTGACAACCTTTCACATAAACAATGACAGCCGCTATCGTGCATTAATTCCCCAATTCTCATTTCTCAAGGTTATTTGCCATCTCGTAGCCTCGTAGGGACAGCACAACCTTGCGACTGCTGCAGTGTAATTTTCAATATGAGATTTCTAAATGAAATTTTAATGCACAGCATAAATATAACATATCAATGCATCCATAACACTTTGTCTTTTAACATTAATACAAGCAATCATTGCATTATTTCTTATTAGCTCCACAATTCTACAGAAAATACTTACAATTTTGCTCACCGCCTCACTCGCCATAATCATCACATAATTTGTGACGTCACACTAGAAGTCAATCGACATTCCTCGAGACTTGGCAACACGCCTTCTACAATAAAAACTTATTATTCTCCACTTGAATTACATCTTGATAGAAAAGGCAACTATAAACATAGAGGAGCAAACCTTATGGCATAAATAAATATGTTACTTTCACTTAAATCACATTAATAATTATGTCTGTGATTAAAATATAAATTTATCTAGCGTTTCTATATACGATCAGCTGGTTTTCTGGGAGTCAGCCAATCAAGGATATGAAGATGTTTCACTTGCCGGGTTTTCAAGATATTTTATTTTCGCGTAGTTAATATCCAACTAAACATTAGGCTTATTTACTAATAAAATAAATATATCAAATTTACAGATATTTAATCAATAAGTTCTACTAGTGATTGTAATTTACAAATCAAAACTAAATAAAATCAATTAGATAATGCTGCGAATTTATAAACTCTTTAAAATTAAAAAGTACAAAACTCCGCAGTGGGTTAACAAAAAGCGCGCGTTTTGAAATGTGTTATTTAAGCATATCACTCTAAATTTAAAGGATGCTGAGCACCATTTGTGATAGTAAGTAACCATTATCTTACTCAAATTGTACTTCTACATTTTAAAAAGTTTGTTTAGTATAGTTATATAAATGTTGTCATCAATTAAATATTAACAGTACCTATATCAAAATAAATCAATGGTGGGTGTGGAGAATAAACAATTGTGTCCTTGAAAATCAAGTAAGCCAACCAAGACGAACAATTATTTTATAGCACTTTGTTTGGTTATTAAAATAATCTATTTTGATTTGGTTTAAAGTAGAACAATATTTCCTAAATTTTAATTAACTAGGGTTTGTTTCTTTTGATTGAATCATGTAACATTTATTTCACTTTATTGATGAACGTTGTACGAGTCTGTTTTATGACTAGTGTAAATAAACAAACAAAAAATGACCTCATTTACTGCCATAGTCCTGCTACTTTTTTAGTTAGAAATATGTTAATACTTAATAATGGTGATTTTTATGCCGTGAACTTGATAGATGTTTAAGGTGGAGCGGCTCACATACTTTATTTTGAAAAATTAAACTTAAAATGTATAGAGGTAATTAATTTAGGAAAGATTTCTAAAATTGGAGAACAGAGGTACTCCTAATCAATTAGTAGGCCTGTAGATTATACTTGCTTCATTGGTACAGTATAGGAATTAGGGTTGGTTAATTAGAGAGGACGAATTGTGAACTTTAAAAAAGCTTGTCAGTAGGTCAGTACTGTCTACATTCAGTAGAATGAAGAATGGATTTAGTTATCGAGATCAAACTATCGATTTATAATCGATAGTTTTTATTCAGAAGTCGTCAGTTGGCAAATACACTGTAAATGTAATCGCAGTGTCATGTGACTTGCTATTAATAATAATAATATTAGCACCGCGTCTTACTAACCGTTCGGGTTATATCCTTAAGTACTAATCACTCAAATGGGTTAGGAATTGGGAAGGTTGAATTTAGAGGAAGTGAACCCACATTTGTGTGGAGGGAGAGTCGAAAACAATTTAAGAAAAACCACCCTCAGTTCACCCGACCGAGATTTGAAACTCGATCTCCCCGTCCTCGGGAGTCTGGCTAAACACAAACCAGCGCGTTAGCCAACTACTCCATCGTGGCGGGTGACTTGCTATTGAAAAATAAACAATTTAAATGAGGGAAGATGCACAAATATACAGAGGATAGCTTCTATTATTTTGCATCAAAAATCAATACTCATACCTCATCTGATCACTTTAGTCAAATGCCTCTGTCTTCCTCCTTTAATTGCTTCCATTCTTCTCCTCACACTTGCACACTTTCTTTCATCTGCTCCTCCCATTACCTTCTTGACCTCCCTTGTAGTTTTTTTCCTACATACTTCATCGCCAATATTTTCTCTGACATACTCTCTTTTTCCATCCTCATTACATGTCCATACCATCTCAGTCTTTCTTCCTCTAGTATCTTATGTACTCCAACTCTTTCCCAGATAACTTCATTCCTAATCTTGTTTCTCCTCATGACAGCTAACATGCTCCCCACAAACTTAATTTCCATGGCCTCCACTTTCCTAGTCTCTCTTACATTCATTGTTCATATTTCTGCTGCAGATGTGACAATGGGTACAAAGTACACCCTGTATAACAAGACTTTCTTGCATTTCTCTTCTCCATAACAGGTCTCTTACACACCAATAGCACAACTCTCTCTGCTGTCCTCTTCTCATTAGATCCAGCTCTCGCCCACTCTAATCATGACTGTACTAGTTTAAAATACACATAGGCCTATTATATGCCAGTTGCCACTTGTAGCCCCATTGTGTTTTAATGTTTAGCAAGTGTTATAAAAGTATTCACCAGAACTGTCAAATGTTTTCAACATGGTGAACAGACATACCTGCCAGGTTTTAATTAATGTCTTCTATATCTGGCTTACTAAATTTAAAACGAGAATACAAAATGAAGGGAAAAACTTTCTTCTTCCTTAGTGATGGTTTTCTTTAGTCACGCATCTTACTTCCGTACCTATTCAGGCTATACATGATATATAATATTACTATAATAGGGTAGGGATGAGGGAGTAAATGTATTTTAGAGGTAGTATACCCGCATTTGCGTGGAAGGAGTGTGGGAAACCATTTGGGGAAAAAAACCTCAGTAGACCCAAAAGAGATTCGAATCCTGATATCCCCGTCATCATCAGTCAAGTCTAAAACAAGAATGACGCCTTAGACTGTTCTGCCACTAGAGCAGGCCATACACGTATTAATAGTCAATATGACAACAAATAAAAAATAAACGTTGGTTCTGGTCTACATAAACATCTTTACTACCTAACAATATTTTCAGCTAAGTTAATGCTAAAATCATTTTTAAGGTTCCATGAAACCAATTTTAATTCATGTCAGTCAACAGATACATTTAGAGGCACTGCAAAGTAAGTAAAAAGCAAATTGTTCACAGATACAATACAGGTAGGCCTATTCAGCGGTCCTTCACATTGTTAGCGAGGTACAACAAAACACTGTTTAGGTTCACCATGTAGGCTACCCTTCAATACCCTGAATGGTAACCGTCTTAGCTCTAGAATGCTCTCGTATGTAAAATATACGTGTATTACCTGAACAATAATTCATCCCCACTTCCCTCCCCGACAAGAGAGCCTCCCCTGCTTCGAGCTATACCTCCAATTAGCTGCCGTAACCGATGTTTGCATCTTGGACGTTACATTACATTATTTGGAAGTAGAAGCCAGATTTACCAATAGTATTAATAGAATTGTGAGGAACATAAAAAGTAACTGTGACCAGACTGTTTAAAATTGGTTGAATACAAATATTTTCATTTCTTTCATTTTTTACTAATAACTAGATAGTTCCAGCCATTACAATTTACATTTTATTATACATGCTTAATGACAGGGAGACGAGGTTAAAATCCCGGTCGGGTGTACCAAGGGTGGTTTTTCCAAAATGGGTTTTCACTCTCTCTCCACAAAAATGAGGGTACACTTCCACTATATTCAACCTTCCTCATCATTAACTCATTAGCATAGTTAGTATGTATGCGGATAAGAAGCTTAAGAGGTAGTAAAATGCTGTGCTAAAAAAATCGTATTTACATAGGTTTCTTAAAACATTGATTATTTTTGTTTTGTAGTTTGATTTATTTAATTTTGTGTTTGATAGAATATGTTGTTTTTGATGTAGGCCTAGTTAAAAGTACTAAAAATGAAAAATAAAACAAATTAATCAAAAAAGGCCTAAAAACTAAAACCAGACCACATAAAAAGCTTATGAAATGTTTTATCTATTTTTATGTCAGTTTTACATATCAATAACAATAAAAATGCTGTGGTTCATAGCAAACATTAACAAACATGAATAAATTTAATATTTACTATAGGACTATTGAAATTATAATATACTACAACCTTTTATTCTATATTTGTTTAGTTTATTGAAGAAATAAACATCTTATGACATTCATTCTTCTTCATCTTCTGTTGGTTGAAAAGAGGATTTGAGAAAACTATTTATGGAGTCAAAATAAGCAAGCTCATCCATCTCATAATATGTTTATGCTTAGTACTTATTATTTGTAGCAGTTATTTTTTAAATATTTTTATCTCTACATGTGAGATTTGCAAATTATAAAAATGTAAATAATAATATTAAATATAATTGCATCTACATTTTATGCAAAAAATGTGTTTATTTTTCTCTCATTTGATCTATAACTGCTCATAAACTGACTAGAGTATAAAGAAACTTAACTCATTCATTACGGCCCGGGGTTGCTAATAATTTTATCTTATGAAAAAGGGTCGTGAATAAAATTATTATTATTAAGAATAGTTAGAGAACCTGTGCCATCATGAAAACAATCAAAGGAACCTCACTACCTTTCAAGGTAAACCAAAGCTAATTTAGGGTTAATGAAGACTATTTATTAATTATCGTTCCGACAAGGTTGTTTTTAGTCATCGCATCTCACTACTCGTTTGGGTTGTATGCATATGAACTAATTATTCTAAAGCGTTATAGATGTCAAGCATTTAATTGAAAGGAAGTGTACCCTCATTTGTGTGGAGGAAGAGTGAAACACCATTTAGAAAAAAACCTCGGCGCACTCAACAAGGATTTAAATGGGGATTTCTCCATCACCAGCAGTTCAGTTACGCCAATGCACACAGTATATCCATCTTCCCCTGTAATGTCAGTGCAGTCATCAACGCCGTCACCAGGATTTGCATATACAAGTGAAATGATTGAAACACCAGCACATCTACAAGAAACCAATGAAGAGGTCCAACCTCTAGTTACGTATTTTAGTAGTTTCACTTGAACAAAACACTTTCCTAAAATTATTTAAACATGCACCAATTTATTGTACATTAGCTTACCTTAATTTAATTGACAATTTTTCAAATGGTGAAATACATTCCCAGAAATCACATTGTTTAGCTTTTTTTCCTCTCAATTGTACTTAGCATATAATTATATGTACTAAAAGACATTTGGGAGTATTCGTGAAATTTCGTGGGTTGACTAGATTAGATAGCTCTTCTTGTAATACATAGTATTCACTTAAATTGCGTTTGAAAATAAAGGGTTCACCCAGTATTTTCTTGGGGTATTCTATGAAATGAGGAACTTTAAATAATTATTTTCTAGAAAATATAATTCTAATTTGTTTACTTAAAACAAAGGGCTATCCCCAATAATTTGTCCACGAGTATGCTTCCACTGTAACCAGAGCCAAATTTGTGTGTATATGATAAGTTGATTTTGTGCAAATACGCTTCCAGTATAACCACAGCCTTAGGGCTTCAAGTTCTTTATTTAAATAATTTTAGCGTTATAAAATGAATTAAATTGTTATGTTGAATACATAAAACTATGCTTGATTAAAATAAATATGGTAGGCATACAATATAAAAAGCCTTGAATAATGTGAATAAAGATCAATTAGAATAGTCCTGAACACATGACTAGCACAAAATCAACCCTGCACATCCGTCAACATTGATCAAGAGCACTTTTTAGATCTATTACTATTATATACTCTAAGGCAGCACAAACAAATACGAACCTCAAACCAAACTTCTGCCAAGATTATCAAATTTTTCAGGTTTGTGATTTAAAAGATATTTGTTAACATAAAATAAGGTTTTATTTCACTCTAAGTAGGCAAGCAGTGCTTTCAATGCGTACATGGACCTCCCAGAATCAATTAAATGTCATATTAGTTGCCATTCTATTTTTTTGGATGGGGAAGAGGGGTTGTATCCAGATCCCTACCACAATTTTCCTTGACTATGTGACTGATATAAATGATTAATTTTTTGATATTTTGGTTAATTTTATAGATTGATGAAAACAAAATTCTCCTGCTAGAAATTATTATTTTTAAAATAAGATACACACAGAAAAATAATATTGGATCAGCAGTAAAAATAAATTTTTGTGATATTTTAAAAAAGTATTTGCAAATTTACACTTTTAGGTTTAATAGGGGCACTAAATTGAAATTACTATATGTGAAAATCTGTTTCTACAGTAAATCTATGAACTGTGTGTTCTGACCAAAAATGTTATTTGTTTTAATTCCGTTTTGGTTGAAACTAGAATTACCAATATAAAAGTAGGTCGGCGGATTGGGCAGTGATGATTTTCTTAAAGATGCAACCATTACCTCTTTGTCCAATGGCAGCGATGTAAATTGTGAACTGTGTTCTTTTCATTGTAAAAGCAATTTTGTGTTAGTTGAGTTAAACATGTTTT
Source organism: Timema bartmani (assembly GCA_902151455.1). Classification (NCBI taxonomy): domain Eukaryota; kingdom Metazoa; phylum Arthropoda; class Insecta; order Phasmatodea; family Timematidae; genus Timema; species Timema bartmani. Next base: position 59,215 of record CABFWB010002177.1, read on the forward strand.
TTTAATATATCTTGTTATTTAAGATAATTTTTCTCTTGTAAAATAAATCATCAGAAATCAATTATAAACTTATTTTGAAGATGTGCTTTTAACTAATACAACCCACTTGCCCCCCAATTACCATAAAAAGCCTCTCCAAATAGGTAACTTCTAGAGGCATATGCACCACAAACAACCCCTGCATGTATGTCATTAATCCACCACCATAACTCCCCCTCCCATTTGACAATCTTGCCTTTGTCACTGGGTCAAGTAATTTAATTTAGTTGGCAAATGCCAAAATGTCAATAAATCAGAATGAATTTTGTAGGTCTATTGCAACTTTTCAAAAATTACTTTAAAATATTAACCTTTCAAGCAATGGAGCTTCAGGTTTTAACCTCCTTATTCACTTTATTCAGCCATTGGCCCTCATTATTATTATTTTACATTACCCATAGATTATTAATTTTTCTTTATTTTGTTAATTTCCATTATTGTATAACCATTTAGACTTTAGGCCTTCTCATTGTCAGACATTTTGCATTAATTATAGGTAGGGGCATGGAAAATTTGCATCTATAATAACACTAATTTTTCTATTTTTACTTGAATAGTGCAAATTTAGCTTGAAAAGACATGGACTAGGAAGAACTAGGTAAGGGTCAAGTGATCCAATATTTTAAGACCTACCCTATTGGTTTTTTTTCAAATTTGGCTCACCTAATGTATCCCTGAGTGATATTTAAAATAATCCAAATTTTTAGATTTATATCTGCAGTAATTTTATAATCGAAAAAAAAAATCCGGTGACATAAAACTATAAATTAAATAGAATGTTGGTGAATAAAATATTTTGTAGCTTATTTTAGAAGCTTTCACAAGATACGTAATATCACTAGTTTTGGACAGTTTTTAATTTCAAAGTTATGCCATAAAATATTTGACCTTGAATTTCTCAAAAATCTAATATTAAATTATTAGCACCGCTTCTTACTAGACGTTTGGGTTATATGCACATACACTAATGTGTAATGGTAGGGTGATTGTGAGATGAAATGGAGGACCTACAGTTTAACGTGGAATCCGAACCACGGTGGAGGCCTGGCATTCCTCACATTCACAAGTTGTGATTAATACATGTCTTGTCAGAGGTGAAGGAAGGGTTTGGTAATCAGATAAATCTGTGCCGGGACTGAGGATTGAGCCCCAGACCGCCAGCACAGAAGTCTTGACACTTTACCCCTAGACCGCCAGATCACCCTGATATTAAAATTTAACAAAAATTCCACAGGAAATTGTATATTTTAGCATCATTTGTGGAAAGTTTCATCATGGGATCCAAAGTGTTAAATTGTTGGCTCACTCTACACAAAACTACCCTTAACAGCTGCTGTGAACGGAACAATGTGTTGCAAATAAAACGGAGGACACTGTAGCGGACATTATAAAAGTGATGCAGGTAGTTGCTTTGTCAAACCTGGCATTTGCTAGGAAATGTGAGGAGACAATTTGGTAACCATGTGTTGACTCAGAAAGATTTCTTGCAACGTACAGTACTGTACCATAATGTTCTGACCACAATGGCAATGTTTTCATTTAACAGCTAGTATAGTTAATAATGTAACAATAGTTTATTTTAACTTGAGGTGGAGAAATAGAGAATAAATACTCATTCTGAACTTCAACCTTAATTTTGTTAATGATTAGTAATTTGACTTGTATTAAAGTAAATAATAAAACTACCTACTGCGTAAATTACCATTGCTTTTACCCAAAAAAAACTCTTTTGCATAATATCTCTCTATAGATTATTAGTCATTTTTTAATTTTCCATCATTGTATAGTCATTTAGCCATCGAGCCTCCTCATTGTCAAACATAAAATATAAACACTTCTAAAGGTGTTTATATTCATCTATCTGAATTAAGGAAATAGTTCTTATTTACTTAGAAAACTTCACACTATAAATTTTAAGTACTTTTTATTGACTAAAATATCACAATTTATCATATCCATGCAACATTAGTAAGTACAGTACAGTATTTTAATTTCAGACATTTTTTTCAGTAACAAAATTAGGAATGTTATTTTATTTTGTAAAAACACATAAAAATTACAATATCAGTTCAAAAACACTAATAAAATTATTTTGTAAGCTGCAAAATGGTGACAAATTAATGACCTACACAAGCAAGCCAATCGAATCAGGCTGAGGCTAGCCAAGTTTTGACGCGGGGAGGGCAAATCGATGTGAAACACAAGAGGCAAAGAGTAAGTTTCGCCCACATGCGTTGAAATGTTGAAAATCATTCAACAAGCCCGACACAAGCAAACTCTTTCTTACATCATGATCACCATACTGTCTGTGGTTCTCAGGAGTTACCTATTGAATTTTTATTTGAAAAGCTCTTTTGGCACTATTTTAAACATTTACATGCACTATGTCATTCAACCATATTGTCTTTGAACGATTTTGTGACTGATTCATTTCAAAACACCAACTTGTTATACTTTGAGGAAAAGGGTAAAGAGATTGGCGTGCATTTCATGTGCACAGCCTGGCAAGGCACTGTTTCCCTTAAAACAGTCAATACTCACTATTTTACCTCAAAATAAAGGCATATTAAACCAAGTATTTTACAGATACAAAATAGGTGCTGTAATAGGGGTGTGCAAAGTCCAATTTTGCAATTCGAGCCAAACTATCAAATATATTAAATATTCTCAACGCCAAATCAAAGTTTGAATATTTTTTGTTAGTTTTATGAATTAAAAAAAATGTGGTTATTTGTACATAATTTTATGCACTAAAATGACTTGAAATTGTTTTATTGCATAATTGTTTGTAATATTTCATTTTAATACACCCTCCGGGGACTGGCACTGTTGCATTTTTGCAACATTCATTATAGTCTAAATAATAACCAATAACACATACTTTAATAGATAATATTATTATTGAAACAATATTATTTTATAAATATTTGAATAATATTGTATTTTTATAAATTTTATTTTAAAGAAATTACAAAAATGTTAAACTGTCACAAAAACATTGATTATTTAAAAAAAAATAACAATATTGTAAGGCATTACATATTTTAAATTTTACTGTATTACAAAATTATTGATTAATTTTACATTATTACTCTTATTATTTTCTCATACTATCCTGATCAACCATTTTTTTGCAGTTTTACTTATGTTTTTGTTGAAAAAAGACTTCTTCGATTTCCTTCGTTCAATTTGTATTTTCCTGCATAATATTGACCACACGTGAATAACAACTATAGCGAAATAAAGCAACGGGATAGAACTTGAACAAAATATGCAATGTAAACACAGCGGCAATGAGCCAAATGTATGACATAATGACTGGCGCTGTTGCATATTCACAATATTCCTGCATAGTATCAGTTAAAACTCCCATATCTCAAAAACTTTACTTTTTTTTTTGAATGTTTGATTGCATCATACTACACAGCAGGAACTAATTGAGGAATACTTGGACGAGATCCGACCTAATTACATTTAATTTTCAAAAATATTACAGCTGTTGCAAAAAATGTAACAGTGCCAGTCACAGAAGGTTAAGTTACTATCATAACATACAAGTCAATTACTTCAGCTTTTTTCCATATGAATATTAATTTGTAATGTATACAACAGTCTAGAATGGGATTAATTGACCATAAATTAAGTATTTTTGCTATCAATATTTTGATTGGTAAAGCTTCACACACCTCTATACTGTAATATGTAATTAGTTACAAATGAACAACTATTTTTATATCAATTTATTCAGAATTGTAGTAAAAAATACACTTCATGAAAAATAAATTATTAATACAAACTCTTAATGCAATTTTCACAACTATTGATTCACTTTACCAACATACATATAAAACAGACTGTAAAATTTATAAAAATCAATCAAGAGAAGGTTAATTATGTGTGTTAGTTTACTAACTATTAAAAACATAACAGATCTAACACGTTGAATAGAAAATAAGAATGTTAGTGAATTTATTGGTGCATTGACACTAAGTGACTATATCTTTAGTGGCACCGTAGTGACACAAATACTCAACTTGTCAAACTTGAGTTTTTTATAAACTAAAAATAGCTCTTTAAATAAGAATACATTACCTCCCTTTTTTAATAATTTAGAAATTATGTTAGTAGTACTTTATTCATGAATAACATTCAATAGGAAACAAAACTAGGTAGGTTCTGAAAATGTTTTAGTATTTCTGTCATAAATACATAGAATTATTTAGTATGTTTATTATATATCTGTTTGCAAGTGTTGTAAGCAGTTAAGTTCGGCTGGAGTGAGCCATCATCACCCGTTTATCTCCACACTTGCACCAGATTAAGAGGGTGGTGCTAGCCGCACATGACCATCCTGACAAACTCCTCATAGTTTATGTTCCCCTGTGAATCTTCCTGTCCAGCCAACAACTGCTCCACTTCCTCGTCCGTCAACTTCTCCCCTGAGAAAATAATTATTCATCCCAATTTTATTTCCTTTTAATTCTTTTATCACCGCATTTTAGGGGTTATAAGTTTATATACTTGTGAGTGGGTTAGATAGGATAAAGGTTGAATTTGGGGAAGTGTACTCACATTTGTGTGGAGAAAGAGTGGGAAACCATTTAGGGTAAACTAGGACACACCCGACAGAGATTAAGCTTCAATCTCCCTGTCATCAGCAGTCTAGTCTACCGGGAGGGTGACGCCTTAGACCATGTGGCCACGAGGCAGTTGTCTTTTTATTCACTAAAGACACTCAAACACAACTTGGCTTTTGACTTACAAGACATCACTAAATATGGGTTAGTCAACTTTTAACCTGGTGATAACTGATAAGATATATTTTGAGAAACCTGCAAGCCAGCAGCCATTTAAATGTTTCCTGACTTTATAGCAACAGGCAACACTATTTACTATTAAGAAGAAATATTTTGATCCACAATATATACATACAAGAAATTAAAAAATAAACTACAAGTACATAGTAAACATCCATTCAGTAGCACAACTAACAAACATTCTCATTTTAAAAAGAATGCCGAAGTAAAATTAAAATCGAGTGATCCCTTGACAAAGAACAAATAAATTGAATTACCTCTCTATTAGATTATTCAAAAGACTATGTTTAAACGAGATTATATTAGAAAAGTTCTTTATCAATCCAAAATGGACTCATCTTGAGATAACGCAGAGACTCCTGGCACCCACCTTTGTGTTAAATATATATAATATTTTAAAACTTGTAAAATGGTTGAATGCATGAATATAATGAAAGATAATTGAGTAACAGCTTTTGTAGCTGTCAGTATCTAGCTACCAATCCAAAACAAACACTCTAATATTTGCTGGCCACAATATGTATGTAAAAATATAAAAAAAATTATATTGACTGACAGGCAATCAAAATGAATGTAAAAAAGTTGAGTTTGTCTATTTATTGATATTGGCATCAAACTTATCATTAAATTCCACTTTATAAATAATACAATTACCGTCAGTGATGATGTAGCTTTAAATAAACAAAACATATTTTAAATCAAGAAATGTAATCTTAAATGTTAATATTTGTTCCTGTATATTAGGTGTGTGTGTGTGTGTGTGTGTGCGTGTGTGTGTGTGTGCGTGCATGTGTGCATTTTTATTTTCACTTTATGTCACTCTGGTAGTCAGTGCCATGGTGTTTTGATGATGGAAAGCACCCCGCACAAACCTTATGTGAAATGGCACTTTGTTAAATCGACTGAAATTTAAAAATGTTGCAGTTATTGAGTCACTGATCAATAGTTTCAATAGCTACGAAGCTTGAATTATTTTTTTTCGAGAGCCATTTGAAATGCTATATAAAGTGTCAATGGGTGATGATATAGCTAATAAATGTTCTAGGTGATAATAGACCATCTCGTCATATAGATTCAAATTGGTGTAACATTACAAAGGTGTAATGCTACTTCTATTCCCATCTCTACCAATCCGCCTGAACTATCATACTACCCGCCCCAAGAAACTACAGAAAATAGCCAAAAACAATAGTAAACTTCTCTATTGTTATTCCAGTCCTAAAACAGTCCTTAATATAAACCATCTCTTTCTTCACAATACGCCTTCAACAAAATACAAAAATCAACTTCTACTAATAATTCAATAAGTAAACGTACCCCCTGGATCTGTTGTCCTAGACACCGAAGATAGCTCGCTGGCTAATAAAACATCCTAAATCGGCGAGTGGGGCAAACGTACCGAGTGCACCCGCACTAGATATGTATATCATACCGTGTAGTTAGAAACTGGCGAACGCAAGTTCATGGTCGCCATCTGTCAGGGGAAGATGACGTCACAGACCTCGCCGGGGCTCGCTACAGACCACAGACGTAGCAAGCCAATCGTTCGATGAGGATTCAAATTTCAAGACGGGAAAACCGTTGGGTCGAGCGGTTCAACCTACCAGAGGCCTGCACGCTGAACTTCCCAAGATGTGGCGTGACTTCCCTCCCCTTCCACGTCACTGAACAACTGGCAACTTACCACCCCCCTTTTTGTGCTACGCAGCTAGACCAGTATATAACTTATAACCGCTATAGGAAAAGTGTTCAATTGTATTCAAGATGTGACGTGATGAGGATTCTCGTTAAAGTATTCAGTTCAATCGATTATTATTTTAGTGAAGTCTAGTTCAGCCCTATTCGTTATGATGCTCGTGTAGAGGGCAGATCAATTGAATTCAAGATCTCAGGACGTCCTATTCATTATGATTCTCGTGAAGAGTTCAGTATTGACGAGATGATTTCAGTATCTACGTGATTTGTTCTGTATTCACGTTATTAGTTCAGTATGTACGTTATTATGGTTATAACTATCGTTATACAGTACGGATGGTTTAACGGACAGAAGTGCGACTACAGAAGTCAGATGATAGATTATAGTTATATAGATGTGATAGACTAGATTGCGCCATGAAAAGAGAAACATCTTATAATTCGACTATCAAGAACGCTCGTGCTCCGTATTCTATTTCAACCTATGTCTACAGAACCTGTCTACGTCAACGTGGATCTTCACTACCACAAAGAGAAAATGTGGAACTCATCGCTATCAAAGATGGACGGCAACCTTGGACACGGTAATAAGAAAATGTCTTATATTGTAAATATTCTCCGAGTGTTTTGTTATATTGAACAAATCAATTAAAGTAAATGACTTTATTAATTGGAATATAATGGGTGGCTTTCGTGTGACGTAACGTCACGGACTCTTTAAATGTTCTTGTTTTGTTGTCTTGAGTCATAGTGAGTATTTACCTTGGTTACCTTATTTGCAGTTATCTTGTGGGAATTACTTGTTAATGTGGGTAGTAAAACTTATAATCTTTTTTGCTAAACAAGTATTAATATTTAATAGTGTTTATTGATTTTGTTTGGAAGAATGTTTTCCTGCGTTCTATGTTCGCAACATACTTTTGCTGCTAGGATGGTCGAGGCCACTATGTTCATTAAATGTTGTTTAAAAATACATATTAAATGACTATTTTCTCAAACTCTCTGCTGTGTATTTCTTATTTATTTATATTATTTTTCATATTTAGATTATGCCCTTTCCTCCTCGTATTGTTGTTTACGGTGGCCTTAAACTACGAGGCAGAAAGAGAGGGCGTAACATTGGCTAACCTCAACAAAGTACACTTTTGGTAATACTAATGCCAGCGATACTTTTAAGCAATGTTTTGAAAATGTTAAGACTTCAGCTATGCAATTAGAAAATAAAAAACTGTTTTAGTCTAAAAAAGACTTGTAAACTTCTCAACCAGTTCTTTTACAGGCAAAACGACTCATTTAAAAACGCTTCTATCACATTTGTAAATGTGATATAAACATCCAGTACATGAACCTCTCTATACATCATATTAACAAAAATATGTGTGGTGTGTTTGTGTGTATATGGAATATGGATGTAGGTGTATATTACTTTAAATAGTAACTGTTCTAATGACTGCAAACCTTTTGGTTATGTATTTCCAAATAAATGTTAATATGTGTGTATGTGGTGGAAAAAATAAATTAGAATTAAGTGCTTTAACTGATGATGGCTAGCCTTTCATATAGTCATCAACTGTTTCCAGGCTGTGCCTGGGTCAGTTTAGTAAAATGCCTCCATCTTCCTCTATCCTTTCACCATTCTTCCTACTTTAATTTCTTCCATTCTTTTCCTCTCACTTGCACACTTTCTTTCATATGCTCCTCCCATCGCTTTATTGGACTCCCTTGCGGTCTTTTTACTACATACTTCATTTCCAACATTTTATTTGGCATCCTCTCTTTTCCATCCTCATTACACGCATAAAATGCCAAATAAAAATGACATCTTGAAATTGAATCAAATTATATAAACTCTGAATATTGCGATAAAATCTAAAAAAATTTGAATTTTGTAAAAATCTCCTAGTCTAGTTCAAACAATTACTAAAACTTGACTTTAACTTGAATTTTCAAATACTTGTACATCCTTATTGGACATGTCCCAATACACATGTTCATTTATGATTTAGCATTAAACTTTTCTTTTTGCAGTATTTTGGTATTCCTTTAGGAGGTTGTGTTGACCACTTCATACTCCCTTCTAGAAAGTTTTGTTAGAACAAAATCAAGCCAGAGATTGTCTTCTAGAGACATTCCCTACATATTTGTTTAGCAGCTGTGTAGGGAGTGAAGTGTGTTTGTAATTATATCACTATCAGTCTTTGCTGTAGTTTTTCCCAGGAATAGCTACTTATGAATAAAGACAAAGACAAGCAAGTTTACAATATGTAGCTAGCTAAACATCACTTACCCAGGGTGCTTAGCAAATGTCTGAGCTCTGCTGATGAGATGAAGCCATTACCATCCTTGTCAAAGTGGCGAAGACCTTCAATAAAGTCGTCTGCGGTGTCAGAGGTGCGTCCTTTTGAAATGGCCTGATAGATAGGTAGGAACACTTCAAAACTGATGCGCTCATCTATAAGATAAACAACCATGCATGACTTGGATGCAAACACAAATATATTTATAGCATCCTTTATCAGGGTGTTTACATTTGTCATATAAATCAATTTTTTTTTTCCCACCTTAACACAAGTATCAATGACTCAATTAAAGAAATGCCAAGAAATTAGATCACAAATTCTCTCAAAGTGAGCTCCTCAATAAGAATCTTAACAATTTACAACATATAATATGTAAGAACATGCAAAATTCACATTTGTGATCAAACAAATTTTTACACGAATTCTACTGTTTTCACACGAATAACTTGAATTTAAGCTTTTTTTTTCTAAATAAACACAATTTCTTTGTAATCTGACAAATACCACATCATTAAATATAATTTTCAAAGTGGTAACACTGGTAGCACTATACCAGAGCTGCCGTTTATATAAATAGTATCTGTTTTTATTTATTTCATAGGTATAAAATGGATCACAGGAAAAATTAGTGTTTTCAAGATATTTAAGCTTTTTTTGATCTGAAGTTAGCTTTAAAAATCACAATTTCTACTTTTACACATTATGATACCTAAATTTCAATAAATCGATTCTTTGTTTACAGCCTTTAAAAGATTTCAAGCTAGGTCCAAGCAAGGACATTAATATATATATGGACTTTGCTACAGGCGGTCATGTTTGGCAAAATTATATCTTCTTAATTTTTATATTACCTTCTCAATATTTGATAGTAGTTTAGTCTTCTATGACGACATGTTTCGGTGCTATTATTTGGTCCAACAATTAAAAGAAGTTTGTAAATTGACGTGTAATTTTAATATCTTTAGAGACACGAGTGTTGTAAAACCATTTAATTATTTATTCTATTATATTTTTATTTAAGTGGTGTTCTTATATTTAAATTACCTTTTTTAAAAGTTTTATTTCTAATTAAGAAACAAATATTTCCATTTTTTAGACTTTTTCTTTCAAAAATATTTAATAGGCCTATTTATAAAAATGTGTCATTCTTATTTCAAGAACATTGTGTTGTTTTCATATATATTTAAAATCTCGTGTTTTAAAGATGTGATATTTTATTTTATGTTTGTTTTGACTGGTGATATTTTAAATATACTATTTTACTTTTAAAACATTTACATTTTAAAATTATGAACATACTCAAACTTGACAGCTATTTGAAATATTCAGCTTGAGTTTGACTTGAATGAAAAAACCCAAGCTTGCAGACCCCTACTAATAATATAACTTGATAACATTCTATAAAATATGATGATCATAAAAAAGTTTTAATTTTCTAGAGTTTTCTTCTTTTTGTGTTGTCACTTTAGTTACCCCCATTTCAATAATATGAAAGAAAGATATAGGCCCAGTGGTTTGAATTGCCATGTACATCCATTGAAATGGATAAAAGAATTTGCCACATTTTCGTGGGTAAATAGTAAAATTCCCCTTGAGAAATTTGAGGGTTTTTTTTACAAAAAAACAAACAGTTACCTTGCAGTATTATTAGTCCCATAAGACACAAAAAAAAGACTAAGTTAAAACATTTACACACATGACAACTTTGAATGGAAATAACTATGCCTTAAATGTATAAATCCATCCAAAATCTTATTTTAATAGAATTTAATAGACACATAACGTTAGTTTAGACTGGGTTGATTTTTTTTATCTAATTTTATTATGATTAAATATAACTATAGGTTATATATTTTAGTGTATCGAGGATTTTATATTTGAAGCCATCTAACTTCTGTCTTGGGCCTTATTAATAATTGAGTTTCTGTAAGAGGATTAAGTTAAATAAAGATATGTGTGAGAGTTTTATTTAAATGTTAATTCACTAAAAGATCTGTGTTAGGCGAAGGGACTAAAGAAATAATAATTTCAGTTTTGCTACAGAAAAAAGGAAGGTGTTCCAGGCGTGGTTGCTGCATATTTTTGCGTCTCGCAATACCTTGTGAAAATTGCGATCTTGACTTTTTTTGTGTTTTATGTAGGCTATTAATTAATAACATTGCAAGTTAAGGTTATTTTTGTAAAAAAAAAATATTTTCTCAATAGTCCTAATCATAAACTTTTTAAGCCAGTTCTTTTATCATACTCATGCTCTTACTCTATTAAACAATGAAGTTTCTCTAAATAAAACAGCACAAAATTCACATAAAAAAGAAAACTTACAAGAATATTTTTAATCCAAGCGTGAAAACTAGTCCTAAGGCTAAAATAAATTTTCTAGAGATATTTAAAAAAATGTGAATGTAGGCCTTGCTACTTATCAAAAAAAATTTGTCAGAAGCCTTAAAGACACAAACTACAATGAGATTTTAGAGTTAAGATTATATTTTTAAATGTCATTCATGATTATTATAGCCTATCAATAAAGATCTGAATTAGTCAAAATAACAACAATTCTCACCAGGCTTGTGTTGATGCGTAAACTTTTTCACATCAGACTCTGTTGGATTTTGCCCTAGTGCTCTCAAGACATCACCAATTTGGGTGACATGAATCTTACCATCCCCCCGCGAGTCAAACAGCTGAAATGCTTCTTGAAACTCTGAAACAAAAATGAACAAATGAGGAAAAAACTTATTAAACTTTGATTAGGTACACTTTAAATGGACCCACCCTGGCTGTACAAAAATAAACTACGCTATCCTAATAAGAATATAGTAAATATGCATACCTTCCACTGATGTCATTATCCTATTTGCTGGCTCATAGCCATACATGATGTATGCTTTGTTTTAGAATGACTTTTCTCAACTGTCAAAGCGAATGCGTTTCGTCTAATATGAACTTCTTATTCCAAATTGCAAAAACATACCTTCGTAAGTAGTAGTAAATGTAATAAACCTCCTCAGTATGTAATTTAACTTTCAATCTATGACCAAATATGGTAAAGCTGGCTAGTGGGGCGTGTCTGATAGTGAGTCATTTATAGACATGACCTATTTTCAAACTTACCGGCCAACTGGTCTTCAGAATAGGAAGCCTGAAAGAAAGAAACAAGAATTTTGAGTAATATCAACAATGTAATAATCTCTTAACGAAAATAATATTAAACACCAAAAATATTGCTATTTACCATGATTGTAACGTTGACTAGAAACAGTTGTTCACAAAAACACAATTTGCAAAGATTGGATATATTCAAGAAAGTCCATCCAATTATTTATCAACTTAGCAATTCGTTTTTATTGTAGTTTATATACAATCTTACTAGGGAGCGCTTCTTATGTTTAATATTTAGGATAGATGGATTTTATTTCATACGTATTACTTCATCATCAACAGCAATGTTTGTTGATAAAAAGCTTGGAATTACTTTTAGGAAATGTTATTAATCTAATTATAATAAAACGTGGGGATTAAAGTTTCAAGGGCAGATTCGGAACTATTTCCTGTGAGGAATACCGAGGTGGGAGGAGGGAATCATTTTGACAAATTTTAGACTTAAAAGTGCTGTTTAGGGGTCTTAGTGCCCCATGCTATTAGATATAAATTAAGAAAAATGATTAAAATTGAGAAGAATGTATTTTTTTAACATAATTTGTATAGTGATTTAACACATAGTAATTAATCTTAAGGTCTCCTACGGAAGTTGGAAACGACAAACGAATTCCCTAAACCATCTCTCCTTTACCCTACTTGTAACTAGCAATAGAAAAATACGATCCTTAACCGTAATACAGGAGAGGCCTAGCTGAATACCTTCGGAAAACAAATGCGTAAGGAAACCAAAAGCTCGCCTTATGCAGAATTTAGCTTAGATATTCTGTTCACTTCTTGAAGGACGTTAAGAAACGTAGAGCAAGATTAGCCGTCGCAAATAGGCACCAAGCTTAAACATTCCCCTACAACATTATTCCGAGTCCTTGAGGACGCGGAAAGCTGAATAGGAACATAAACATCAAGGGGGGTATAATGTTACTAAATTGGTTTAGTTTTATCGGTTCTTTTAGTATACCAGTAGCCTGCTATACTATTTCTTTAACATGACATTAATACATCATTACATTTAAACTTCACTGCTGACAAACACAATGATAATCCAACATATGTTTTACCATGTGATAGATTACAGGTATCACAACACCTGTATCCCTCCAGTCTTCTGGATTTGACTGCTGTGCACCTCCTAATGCCCATGAAGAGTCCCCCTGCATTTCTTGACTCGACCCATCACCAATGATGGGGCTGTGTGTGGACAAAAACGAGTGATCCTCAGTACCGATGTCCTGTTCCCCCCTATTAATAGAAGAATCAGGCGGGTATGGCATGGCCCAACGGGACTCTTTGGGAGATTCGGAATGATACAAGGTATCAGTGGCGCAGGAACTAGGGGGTACGGGGGTAAATTTTACCACCCCAAAAATTTTAAGGGAGGTAAAAAGTATCATTTTTACCCCCCCAAAATAATATAGTAAAACTTTTAGATAATGTAAACATCTTATTGAGGCAAGATACAATGTTCACACTATGTTAACATAATAAAAATAAAATGTGCTTGGAGCACACACTGAATAGATTTTGAAAACTCTGATAGTGATACCAGCTACATCAGCTACTGCAGAAAGAAGTTTTTCAATGCTTGGATGCATTAAAAACTATCTTCGCTCCACGATGAGGCAATGTAGACTAAATCACCTGAGAGGCTCAGCAAAATTAAAATTGCAAAACTGGTTAGTGTTTTTATAGCTAGTAACAAATATAGGGCAAAGGTGTATGGAAATCTACTTTAATTTTCAGTGTTTCATAACTTTTAGTTGAGCTGCATCAGATTACACTTCTCTTAATATGTTTTGTATGTATTAATTCTAATGTTTGGAATGACTAA
>CABFWB010002177.1:87486-119755 GCA_902151455.1 Timema bartmani
TGGAAAGGAGGTAAGTGATAAACTGTTCCAAAGGGTGTTTAGAGGGTAGTGGTGGGGGGTCCCAGTCTGAAGGTGGCTTGAACTTGTATAGGGATGGATCTATGGCTTTGTCAGGGCTGGTAGTGAAGGATTTGTTTTGGAAGAAATTTTTCAGTCTTAGAGTGCAAGCATAGGAAAGGACATCTTGAACTAAGGCAAAGTGATCAACTTGAGAGTGAGGTGAAAAGGAGAGACCCTTGGACAGAACATTCATTTCATGTTTTGAGAGATTGTATTTTAATAGGTTCAGGATGGAACTGTTGACTGGACCATCGGTGGATGTAGTTCCAGTTATGTTCTCTTTGGCGGGCTTATTAGAAGGTGTTATCTCTGAGAAATTGTGCTCAGATAGGTTCAGAATGGAACTGTTTCCGGGACCAATGGTGCATATAATGTTGGTTTTGTTATTGTTAATGGATTTATCAGAGGGCGTTGTCTCAATTATTTTTGAGGGAATGGCAAGTGTACAAGTAGTCCTGTTGGGCGGGGGGAGGTTTAATATTGTGGCTAGTGAGGGCTTAATGGATTTGGGTCTGCTTATCTCAGGTGCTGGAAGTGGCGTAATTTTGAGTGCGAGGATACAGAGTTTAGAAAGTTTTCGGAGATGATCATTGGCTTTTTTTGCTTGAATCTCTACTGCTGTGTAGAATGCTGTTGACAAGTTGCATGAGATGAGAAGAGGACAGAAAAACTATCTTGGAAAAAGAGCAAAGTTGTATTGAGTGGTACAGGGCTAGTTTCTGATACTGATTGAATAAGGTTATAGTGAGTTCTCTTGAATGTATTGTGTTAAGGAGAGTGAAATGTTGTCTTGTTACTGGAGGGATGGCAGACATAGAGTATTTGATACAGAGGCCTTTTGGGGTTATGTTCAAATTAATACAAGCTTGAAGAAAGTTTACATGACTGTTGAGGAATGCTAGTTTAGAAGCATGTAGTATAATTTGCTTCATCCAATATTGTTGTTGTGTGGGTAGATTTCTTATGTGTTTATAATATTTAGAGGACATAGTGAAAAAAAGGTTAGAAATAGATTAGAGAAGTATAATAGAAACAAAAAAAGTTGGAATAACCTATAGGTAATGTAAAATGTATAAAAATGAGGTGGCACAATGGCTAAATAAAGACAACTCTGTTTAGTACTACACTAACACTGCACTATAATATACAAATCAAATGGGCACCCAGTTATAAAAATATTAGAAATACATTCACTAACAGATAATTTCTTACTAAAACATACTATTCGATAGAATATTTGAAAGTAACATAAAATAACAATATTATTGTAAGCCTTGTAGGCTCTTGCAGTTTCTAAATGTCCTTGCTTGTCAAATGTTGATGTAAAAGTTGTTTGTTGCCAGGACGGGTAAGATGAAGGTTCCTGAGTGGGTTGACCTTGTCAAGAGCGCCAGGTTCAAAGAACTAGCGCCGTATGACGAGGACTGGTATTACACCCGCTGTGCCGCTCTTGCCAGGCACATCTACTTCCGCTCTCCTGTTGGTGTGGGCGCTGTCACCAAGATTTTTGGAGGTTAAAAACTTGATTTGTTTTCCCTTAGTGCGTTTACGATACGAGCTAGTATAAAATATATTTCTGTTGAATGGCAACTCTTATTCGATCAGTAAAGCCTGGTTTTAAATTTAAAAATAGCTATAGTTTTCAAGTTAAATAATACGGTGTTGCCTACTTGTGGAATTTTGAATGGGTGCAGTGTGTTTGCATCAAGTCACGTAGTCTGGAAATCTTCCTCCAACTCCTCGGTATTTGGGTCAAGAGCATGTTAAGAACTTGGCAATGAGTGGGCTAATATTTCTGAATTTACAACAATAAACGGCACATTTTAAATAATAGGTCTTCGTATGCAAGGAATAAAGGAACTGAAAAACAAGCCGATTCAGATACACATGTCTTATTTTATGAAAAGGGACATTTCATTCCTTTAGCACTCAAGTGTCTGTAAAACACAGGGAATATAGTACTAAGAAAATAGTTGCAACCCTGGCACAACTAAACTAGAAGAGTTTTCTTGAGTGTGACAGTTTGTTATATTTCAATGAAAATTACACCATTTGACCTTTTTAACTTTATTTCGATTGCTATAGTGTGTGTTTATTATTTAATTATAATGTCGTTAATATGCATCTGGAGTGTGGTAGAATGCATGACAGTACAGTCAGATTCACAAAGAAACTTTCTCTTCAACGGTTATAAAATGTATTAAATCAATTTTCATATATGTATACATCAATTAATGGGATTTACAGATGCTACTTTTGATATTGTATCGATATCTTAGAAAATAATACAAATACCATTTAAAAATAATATCCATGGCATCTGCAAAAAATGTGTATTGACTAAAAACTAGGGATGGGTTGAATCCCATATTTCTTGAATCCGAATCTTCAAAACCACATTTTTTTAATAAAAGTAAAAAAATATTTTTTTTTAAAACAAACAAATGGACATAAATAAAATGGTAGAGCCAAAAAATGTATTGTTTGACTATAAGAAGTGACTGTTAAAAGAAAGCTATTTAGTGTTTTAGTTAAACGGTGACTGAAAGATTGGGTTTGATATCCCGCTTGGGTGACTGAAGGTAGATTTTCCTTAATGGTTTCCCACTCACACAAATGTGAGCACACTTCATTTTACCAATATGCTTGCTGGGAGAAAGAACACATTGTTTAACTGGAACACTTATAAACACAAAAACAAGGGATGGGACTCTTGAATCATTAAGGAAATTTGAGGATTTGAGATTAATTCCTAAAAAAATCCCCACTTCCCCCCCTTTTTTTTCAATCTCTAATACTGTGTATTGATGGTTCAGAACCAATTATAATTATAGGATGCACTTAACAACCAGGCCCCAGACCACTAATTTAAAACTTTACTAAATGAATTCCAAGAAATAATGTTGAACATTTAGTTATTATTTGTATTTTTTATTATATTATTTCCGCTTATATTCATAATTATTTTTTTCCAAGATTTGGATTCAGATTCGTAAAATAGTGGATTCAACTGAACTCTACAATAAACACATTTTTAAAGTCGAGCTTTTCCTGCCACAGCAGAATATTCAGGTTCTAAGAGTAAACTTGTTTCTTTCTGAATCTTAGAAAGTTGCCTGTGTCAGGGAAAGTTTGACTTTAAAAATGCTAACATAATTAAACCACTCACCTTCATTTATTAAAACTACCACCACTTATCAATACTAAAACAATAAAGTTTAGTAGCAAATATATTTGTGATGATAAACACTTAGAAATGTGTGTTGTTTTGTATTCAATATATTCTTTATATAAGATTTTACATTTTAATGTGAATATTAAAGTAGTTTTGTTTTTTGTGTTTTTTAACTGTTCACAGCTTAAACTCTTTTGGTAAAGAAGTCTGTGAAACCATAGCTAGACCAAATTTAAATTAGAAAATATGTAAATTGTTCCTTCACCCCCCTCCCAAATTTGAATAATTTGCTTTGCAGGGTAGATAAAGTCTGTTCACCGTAGGAATTGTTTTCTGAAAGGCCTTTTTCCCTACCTGAACTCTATTATATAGTAGGATATTGGTAGGAAAAAAGACCTTTCAGAGAGTAATTCCTACCGTGAATGGAGTTTAGTCACAGCGCTGACCTTTCTTTACAGAGCCATTTATAGTGAGGAAGGATTTGAAGGAGAAAAATTTCAAATTCAATTGACTCAAGACCAAATGATTAAAACCTAACAACTAGGCAACACCGTTTAGTCATTTATGTATAATTTTGATTTTCTTGAATAATTAAAAATGTTTTGTCTTAAAATTGCAAATTACAACATGTTGAGATTAACAACAATAATTGAAATATCAAAAGTGGTGTGAAGGACCCTGCTTGACAATTATATTTTAGGTCGTCAGAGGAATGGTGTTTGCCCGTCACACTTTTGTCGAGGATCTGGTGGTGTGGCTCGCAAAGCTCTTCAGTCACTTGAACAGTTGAAACTGATTGAGAAGACAGGAGATGGTGGCAGGAAACTGACAGTTCAAGGTCGCAGAGATTTGGACCGCATCGCTGCACAAGTGCGGCCAAAGAAACAAACTCTGGTTGTACCGTGATGAATTGAACATTTCTGACAAGTTTGCTGTATGTTAACTTAAATAATAAAACAGGTATAACTGTTAGTGTGTTGAGTTTTATTTTATTCCCGAGTTTAATGCTATCTGTACATTGAAACTAAAGCCAGTGGTATTTGTGAAAGGGTTCAGTGAGTGAAGAATGACCCTGAGCACAGGATGACTCCTGGATAGCCCAGTAGTCATTTGATTATTTTTCAAATAACTAATGAATCATTTGAATGATTTTGGAAGTAGTGAAGATACAATAAAAATAGGAACAAAGCTAGCATTATTTCACTAGTTACTGGTTTTGCTTTGTCATATATCGGTTTTCTCCTACTTCCACCCCCCCTCCCCAAACTCTCATTCTTTTGCATCTTATCAACCTGTGTCGAAGGACCAAAGTTGAAAGTAAGGTTGTAACTAAATACCATAAATAAAAATACTTTTTCATGAAAATAACCTGATAATGAAATATTTAAACATATTTTTTTTTGTTTAAAAGTGTTAAACTAATTTGTATGACTTTAAACATTTTCTAAATACAAAACCTAAAATTCATTATCATAAAAAAAAGGGTGAATTTTAAATTTAAACTTGATATTTAATATTAAAACTAAAAACTTAAACTATTGTCTATTTATTTGCGAGTGTGAATCTTTCAATGCCATTTAGTCTCTTTAATAGAATATTCTCCTAAAAACAATTGGATTCCAAACATGAATGCCGCTAAGTGCAAAAGAAAATGTTATAATGATGCAAAATAATCGAATAATTTTGTCATTTTCATTCGAATTATTTTTGACCTCTTTTCGATTGTGAACTGTATCACCACTTATGGGTTGTATTAAAATCATACTGGAACTAACATTTTGTATTGAAATAGCCTTGTAAACATTCAAGTCATAAGGTTGATTTCTCAAAGCTGAGGCACGGGAATGAAATGATTACTCAGGCTGGTAGATGTTGGAGAAAGACGGCATTAGATAAATGTTTGAATGGAGCAATCTAGATAAAGATGCTTTTTGTGTGTATCTGTGACATTTATTAAGGGAATGTGTGCTTCTGATAAATGACACATCTAACAACATTCATTACCATACATCAGATTAGTTGTTGCACATAACAGAAAATGCCATGAAAACCTAAATATGGCCTCAAAAGTGGTGGTTATTTAACAGATAAACATGAAATCAGACAAAGTTTGTGAAAGGTAATAATTAATTTAGTGGTCAGCGGTGGGTACATCACAGTGTTATGAACCACAAACATTAAAATGTTGAAAAGGTATTTTTCATGTTTTCACTGTTAAATATGTTTAGATAAATTCAGTCTTGATGTGAAATATTATGTAACAAGTTGGAGGGGGAGGTTGATCCAAAATTATTATTATTATTAGCACCGTGTCTTACTACCCGTTCGGGTTATACGCACTTACGCTAATGTGTAATGGTAGGGTGATAGTGAGATGAAATGGAGGACCTACAGTTTAACGTGGAATCCGAACCACGGTGGAGGCCTGGAACTCCACACATTCACAAGTTGTGATTAATACACGTCTTGTCAGAGGTGAAGAAAGGGTTTGGCAATCAGATAAATCTGTGCCGGGGCCGAGGATTGAACCCAGGACTCTCAGCACAGAAGTCTGACACCTAACTCCTAGACCACCAAGTCACCTTGATCAAAAAGGTAAGTAAAATCTTTACATGGTCTATGGAAGACCCCTTACAGATGCTCTGCACATTTACTGAATTTATTTGCAATTACATCAAAGTTTTTGGGATTCATTAATTTCAAGCAAATAATAAAATATTTCAAAATATCACATTTCCTTCTACTAAATATAACCAACCTGGAGGAAAAATCACTTATTCTTCCTCAAGATATTTGCTGGAATCTAATTACCGACTAGTCATTTCTTGAAAACTGGCACATGTTGTCAAATGTTTGTGGGGAAAAAACGAGCTGCAGGTGATGTAAATATTGTATCAAGGTTTAATAACAAGAATATTATATCAAATGTTCAGGATTATTTTGCCACCAAGACACAGGTGTAAAAATAGTCTTGTTAATAGAATGTAGGTCCACAGTTGTCAAAAAGACACTTTTATTGGGTAAATAGAAGAGTTTTTTTGGTAAAGACCTAATAGTTTGGAACACAAATAGAAAGGAGATAGGGAAATTATCACCAATTATTTTTCAACCTGTACAGATACTTATTAATTAATGAAGCTTTAGGAGGAACAAAAGATTTATGATATTTGCAGTGAAATATACAGATGACTTAAAGTATTGGCGAAGAAATAAGCACTTCAAACACGAACAAACTATTTGAAACTTAAGCGAATATGGAATGGAAATTACCATTGAAAAGCAAAAGGTAATGAGGATATCAGAGAGAACCAATTAACTTTGCTGCAGGAAATCGGCAGAAAATGGAGTTATACATGGGAAATAAAGTAAAAAATAGAAATGACTTAAGGCTACTTTTAGCAAGATGATGCTACGAACATATTGGACATTGAGCTGAGTTGTTGAGTGTTGGTCAAATGACCACCCACTTCTCTTAGAGGAAATGTTACCACTAAAGCTATACTAGCACTCGTAAAAAAACACAGCCTCATTGTTATCACTGCCCAACCTCTTAACTTTAGTTTGGTTCTGTCATAACTCTTTAGGATGGCATGTGAAACGTATGACAACTTCTTGTACAAAGGAACCAAATGACAAATGTAAAAATAAAGTGCTAAAAAATGACATATTAAATATTTACAATTTTACTTATTCTCACTTTTGTGTGGTCCCCACTCTCTTTTAGAAAGTTGTGTTGCCCGTTTCACACTCCCTCCTGATGAGTTCCGAGAGAATAAAACCTAGGCCAGGATATTGGCTGATAATGATTGATTTTCTTCAAGAAGCAGCCATTGCTTCTTTGTCCAATGGACGCAATGTTATGTGTGAAATGTGTTGTTCTTACCATTGTGAAAGCCATATTGTGTTCGTTCCTTTTTATATGTTTTATCCACCTCTCCTGTACCTTCTTCCAAATAGTACAAATATTAAATATATTCAAGAGTTTAATTTTATCATCTGTTACAATATAACTATAACTAATAAAACTGTAAGATAATTAACTACTTAACAATTATTTACTAACACAACTAAATATGAAAATATCTCATAGCTTGATAATATAATTGTTATATTTTAAAATTCAACCCATAAAGATAACAAAATAAATAAATTTTAAAATGTGGGTGGGTTTATTATTCAATAATTTGTAGATTTTCTGTAAATTCTGATTTTTCAATATTTGAAAGCAGGCAAAGTTAAGAATGATGCACACAACAGAAGGAAGTGAAAAATACAACTTTGATATTAGAAACACAAGGAGAAAAGTCAATCACATAGAACATTTTGGCTACAACTTGATTTAATTTTACAATTATATATATTTTCGAGACATTAGACATTTTACAAAATAAGTTTGATTAATAAACTAAGAACATACAATATCATCTTTAATATATTCAAATTCCACTTAAAGTGCTAAATATGGCAACAAAATATTTAGTAAAAAATGGATATTTAGGGTATCACAGAATTTCACAATACACAATAACTCATAAATATCTTATTATTTATTAAGAGAAATGGACTAATTCCCAAATTGGAAACATAATTAAAATAATTTCCCTAGAAAATTATTGTTACTAAATAGTAAAAATTACTACAATAATCAACTTCAATCTACACTATATCATAATAATATGGCATTTAACAAGATTTTCAAAATAGCATAAAATAACCAGTTTTACCACACAAATACTTTGTTATTGAAAGACAGCTTTAACAAGAAGTCACAATTCAAAAATATGAATTACTTTAAATATATTTTCCAACAGTAATATTTCACTTATTTTCTACACACTACTAGGTGCATATATTTAAAGAAAAAATATTTGTGAGGATTTACGATCTTTTATAAAGTTACGTATACAATAAATTTGAAAAGATAGTCAAGTTAGGTATAGATAGGAACAAACACTTCTCTCTTCATTTCTTATCACAATTTCCACAATTCACACTTCTTAACACTTTGAAGTGTAAAAAGAAATGAAGAGAAGTGTGTTTGCTTCAATCTAGGTCTAACCTAACTGTCCTTTCAGGTTGGCTTTCTTCACTATCACTTACTTTACATCACTGTACAGTGTTTCTACACTACGTTATTATACATTTCCAAGCCATTAGGCGATAATTAATTTATTATACAATAAATTTGAGATTCTTCAAGTTAGGAGAGGGTTCAGCATTATAATTGCATCTTTGGACGGGCAAAACTCTTGACAACTAAACTACATAGGGTGGTGGCTGTTGTTACAACACATGTACTTTATATTTCTACAAGGAGAGCCATCTTTATGTGACATAGATTACATATATAGATGGTACTTTATATTTATACAAGAAGAGCCATTCTTAAGTGGCATGGATAACATATATAGATCAAGTAATGAATGTAAAACAATATCCAAAACTTATTGTTAGTTTATCATTAAAACGTGCCACACAATTCCATCCTTTGTCAGATGTCAAATTACTCTTTTTTTCAACACTTTTTTGTCAGTGTGTTTTTTACTAGCAAACTATTCAAGTGAGTTTAAGGAAAAGCACAAAATGGGCAATTTTTCATTAAATGATTACAGACTTTAGAAATACTTTTGTGGTAACTTTTGTTTTAAATAATAAGTACCATAGCAGTACTTCTGAAAACAAAATACTATGAGAGTTAGTTAAGAAACATTAGAATATCTTGTTCTTTCTTAGCTGCAGATTTAACATCTTTAAGTTGCAGATCTTGTATAGAGACTAGGGATCAGAGAAAATTTCGGATTTTCAAGACTCCAATCATCAATTTTTTATTATTTTTTTTTCTTTCAATTTTTCAAGTGAAACTTGTTTTAGAGTACTAATACTGCTTAATGATGATTCAGAACCATTTATATTTATAGGATAACTTAATTAGGCCCCAGACTAGCAATATGACACTTAAATGATTCCAAGATCCAGATTCGAAGGTAAGTCAGAGATTCAGATTCATAAAAT
The DNA here is from genome assembly GCA_902151455.1 of Timema bartmani. NCBI lineage: Eukaryota > Metazoa > Arthropoda > Insecta > Phasmatodea > Timematidae > Timema > Timema bartmani. The sequence continues at coordinate 96,734 of CABFWB010002177.1, forward strand.
AGTAGATTTGACCCAAGACCAAAAAGATAGGTATTTAAGCTAGAAACCAAATGTTAATGGATTTTTTGGATGTATTAGCTCATGCAACTTGCCCTATTGTGAATCCTTAGCAAGAAGAGGAATCTGGAATGTTTGTATAATTCAATCTAATGTGAAAAGATTAAGTTAGATAATTGATAGCCTTAGAAATAATATATGAAAAACATTTAGAGATGGGTTGAAACAAATTTTTCTTCATTTAGCCTACAAATCATGACTCTTGAATTCAAATCTTAGAAAACACAAGAAGAGGTTAACTGCCTTAAAATGATTATTTTTCTTTGTGATTTTGTTCCCATTAATTCTAGCTATAGACTAATCACAAATAAATGATACAATTTTTTTTATTATGATGTAAATATCAATGCAGTTAAGTGCTCAATTAACTGTCTGCTATCTGGTTGTTAGGTCGGATATGTCAGACTAAACTATCAGTTAGTATCAAAATAGATACATTTATAGCAAAAGTTTGAAAAAATTATAGTCTTTGTTTTATTATTATTATTATTATTATTATTATTATTATTATTATTATCATCATCATCGCGTCTTACTACCCGTTTGGGTTATACGCAATTACGCTAATGTGTAATGGTAGGGTGATTGTGAGATGAAATGGAGGGCCTACAGTTTAACATGGGATCCGAACCACGGTGGAGGCCTGGTATTCCACACATTCACAAGTTGTGTATTGTTTTTGTTTGATATATTTTGAATCTAGAGTATATTTAGGGATTTGGGAGATTTGAAGTAGCCATTCCTAAAAAAAAATAGCTTATAGTTTGTTGTGAAACATTAATTTATGATAAATACAATTGATCTTACTAATACAATTACTGCATTTACTTGCATATAGAGTGCACTTCTCTTGACAAAATCAGGTGCAGGATAAATGTGAGGACTTATGAGGGACATTATTTGTTAGTGGACATACCAAATTATATTGTGACTGCATATTGACAAATGACGCAATGTAGGTGATACTTTAACAAATAATACAATAAAATACAATAAGCTTCAGGAGAGATGTGTATTTTATGTTTTCTGGCACATCTTACTACTTGTTTGGCTTGTACGCCTATTCATTGATTACGCAAGTGTATTAGGGATGAGGAAGATTGAATTTAGAGGACATGTACCAGCATTTGCGTGGAGTGTGAAAAACTAAGAAAAACAACCCTCAGTACACATGACAAGGACTAGAACCCCGATATTCCTGTTATCAGCAGTTAAGTTTATTGAGATAGTGATGCCTCAATATGCTAGTTCATGGCAGGCCAATTTCACCTTGTTATATTGTGTTGTGTAAGGTACCTTAAGTAAAGAACCAGAACCAGTGACACACATTGAATCCATGACCTGTAGCTCGATGTAATGTTTTTCAGTGTATTTTATGAAATTTCTAGTTCAAATCCTGCCGTATAAGTTGAATATTTCTCCATAACTATATAATATACATGAAAAATCACACACAACAGAAAGAAAATCTCTCAATAAGAAAGAAAGTACTGTAAACAAGCAAGCAACCACTGTCGGACAATAACAACATTCTACCTGCGTGGAAACCAATGAGGTGGAAGCTAAGTGTTCACTAATAGTTAGGAGTGTGCAAAGATTTGAGACTTCAACTTGGCCTAAAAAATAATTTCAGCTTTGGGTTCACTTAGATAATCAATGTATGTTCAATTACTGCCATTCTGAGCTGTGGCAAGTTGATTATTATATGAAAAAGTTGAAATAATTGAATTGCATCTTGTGATATTATTTAGATTTGTTAGATTAGACTGAGATAATATAAAACAGAGAGTGTTCAAGTGAGAGGAGAAGAATAAAGGAACTTCAAGGAGGAAGAATGGTGGAAGGATAGAGGAAGATTAAGGCATTTTACTAAACTGACCCGGCCACAGTCTGTAAATAGTTGATGATGATGATTATGACAGAAATTAACAAAATACTGTGCAATGAAGTATTTTCTATATTGTGCAATGAAACATTTTCTAAATGATTTTAGCGTATAAAGTTATGTAAATGAACCCAATATATTATTTTTTCATGTATATTAACAAAAAAATAGTAACACTTCAATTCTGATTGAAGAATATTTTATATTTGATTTGAGTTTGCTTAGAATTGAAAATGTGAACTTGGCACACCCCTGCCACTAGGAATGTGGCCCACTCCTCATCAAGGATTGTTTTTCACTAATCAAGGTGACACGTCAGTTTGCCACCCGTTGACACCAATACCTATACTTAAATTTAGAGGTCTGCGACCCAGACTTGGGGCACATCACAATGGAAGCATTATGGAGGGGTGTACATGAAGAAAGTCTCAAATGATGATCACTTAAATATTTAATTAGGTTTTAACACACAAACCCCATGGTCAATCTGGGTACATAAGTAATAGTAAAAATGATAACCTCTTCTCTGTTCCCGTGTGTTTAATTATTTAATTTATTTGAAGTATTTAACATGCACTTTCTGAACCGGCTGATTATATCAGCACACAATTTTACAAGCCACAATCGGCATGGTACCGACGGCTTTGCCTCCCCTCCGAAGGAAGTTGTGATACAGATTTTTATTTCTCAAGAAAAATTTGTAGACCCCGGCTGGGTTTTAGCCCACAAACATCAGGTCCTGAGGCAAGAACATTACTCCAAGACCACTGAGGCCGGCATGTGTTTAGCTACATATATCATTATTGCCTCACAATGGAACAATATACTAGTAATTAGTACAGGGGCTAGAGTTGCTTTGCAACCCAAATAGTTCAGTCAATCCTGAGTACAAAACTTTCAAAATAATTCACTCTTTTTCAAACAAGCGTATGTGTGCAATTGAATAGGTCTCTACCGCCCTAACCGGGAATCGAGCTGACACTCTCTCAAGATGAGCTCAAGGCTAGAATGCCTGTCCCAATCAGAGTAAAGGACCCTTCATCCCACAGCCGGCTGCTCATTCCAAAAGACACTCTCAAACAAAGTTTCAAAATCAAATCTTGCCGATGGCTAATCACTCACAAGGGATATCTCCGAGGTCAAACTCGGATATTGGGCCAACAGTTTATGCAGAGGATACGCAGAAAAACACAGCAAAAGATCAATAAATGAATTGAAGACAACCTCGGCTAAGTACAACCCTCTTTCTGCCCCACCTACTGCTTCACGTGGGTATTCCAGGAGGGGGGTTAGTGAAAGTAACATCTGTGCTGCCAAAAATAAAGACACTACTTGACAACCTTACCAATAGATTAGGCAAGTTTTGGCGAGTGACTTTATTATGTTTTGGTATCGAGGTTCTGACCAAGGTGGAGCAGCTCTAACAGCCAGTAGGTGAATTTATGTAATCCTACTACATATACGGCAAATCGACATAAAATGAGCAATTTAATTTTATTCTTAGTTAGAGTGGTGCTTATTGTGACTAGTCTTAATATTTACATAACATGTCAAGCCAAACATATCTTCCAAAAAATAACCTTAAGAAAACATGTAGTATGTAATATTAAATAGGCCTAGATCATATAGTACTCTCTCTTTCTTTTATCCATAAATAAACAGTTTTTAAGTACCTACTTACTATCATGTAATTCTAGCTGGTAATTTCTGTCCATTTAATTTACAAAAACCTCCAATCCATTGACTACTAGGTTATACTCAATTAAATTTAACATAAGAAGTGATGCTGTTTTGAAATTGGTGCACAAATTTTCGGCTCGTTGGTCGTAACCATACTCTTTAGTCTGGTCAAGAAAATTATTACTAAACCGAGATCTGGTATCGTCTCGGTTTTACACATTTTGTTAACATCAATACCAGGTCAACCACAAAAACGCAGTGGTCGTAAACATTGATACCAGGTTAGCCACAAAAACACACCTTATGATTTTAGTGTCAGAAATTCATGTGAAATGTAAATGCAAAGGTGACCTAAATGTGGGTAAATACGGTACTAGTCAGCACATATTAAAATAAACCTTTTGTAATGTACTTTCTATTGACAGTTCTGATTTGGACATCGGGACCTTCTTGCAATACCCAGACCATGCACTTGCTCTTCTCAATAAAATTTCCCCCATGCATGTTATGTGAGTAAGAGACTTTGATTAAAAGGTCAAACCACATGTTAAGTTCCAGGCCTACTCTACATAGTCGGCTAAAGAGCTCACAGTCCAGTACCTTTGAGTAAGACTTTTTTTTTCAAATTAGACTTTCCTTATAAAACCCTCAACATTCCCTATTCAAGTCCACCCTTTCACCCAGATGGTTTCAGCGAGAGGTCCTTTCACTCCATTTAGGCGCAAGATACTCTTTTCACATATACCTTTATCACAAATACATTCTGGCAACCAACATTTTATAGCATCATAACATATATTTCCCTTCCTTGATCTTGCGCATGATATGCATTGTAAAATAAGTTACTAAGCACTAACATTTGAGTTTTATATTAGTTGTATCTTTTAATATCATTGCAAAACAAAAATACTTTAAATATCTTTCAGAAGCAATTGGTTAGTTTTTTTTTTCAGTTTTCAATTTATTTATTATTTCTGTAGCTAATATCTAATAGCCATTCTTATTTATATTTTACTAGGTATTAAATATAAGAAAACTATAAACTTATAGTAAAAATGAAAACTTATAATGAAAAACAAAACTTGAAACATTAAAATCCAAAACATAATCAGGATCAATTACACCCCTTCTTTGGCTACCAATTTTTTCATTTTTACCTCTACATAGCCGCATTTTAAACTCTGTATAGCTGTTTGGATATTCTTTTTACCATTCAAATTTGACAAGTCTTCCCTTATAAGTCAACATTTCGACTTTACCTCGCTAGTAAACGAGTCTCTCACAGCGTGGCTTGTCCAGGGCTGACCATATCACCAGAGTCAAGCCTTGCCTGTCTTAGCCATTCCCTCAGGCTTCTGGTCCTCTCGACCAGAGCTGCATCGCTGCTGTGCTGCTGCACGCCGGGCATGGTGTAATGAGCCATGGCACTCAAGTTCTGTTGGGCTTGTTGGCGCAGGGCTTGCACTCGCTCGGGCAACGTCGGCGCAACTAAGAGGGTTGGCCAAGCCACATCCTGGTAGAGTAGTGGCGGAGGGGGGACAGATACTAAACACACCAACATTTTATCAGAACAAAGGATATATCTCAAGGAGTTTATGTACAGTAATTAATAGTTCAGGGTGTCTATTGAGTTGGAAAAAACAAAAATTAGTGACTTTTTGGTGACCTTTTTTGACACAAAATTTCTTTGGTAAACAGTCGAACATTATATATCAATAACGCATATATAGGCATAATACAATCACATGTAACATTAAACTTTAACTGGATGGCGAATGTCCTTGGTATCATGGTAAAACCATCAGGCAGCTTTTGGCTAGCGCATGGCATCATGGGTAGTGGGTGGCTTGTCATTCGACGCGTGTGTGTTGTTATGATGTGTGGGAAATCCAAGCAAAAATATTCTCGCGACTTAATGACCAAAATATTGAAAATTCGTGACTTTTCTGAGACTTTCGTGACCTTTTTTTGTGACTTTCGTGACCCTGTAGTTTTGAAATTCTAGTGATGTGTACTAACATAAGTATAAAAGTATTTGGAGCAGAGATATGGGCGATGAGTGAAGTGATGGGAGAAGAAAAGATATAGCAGACATTAAAGAATAAAAGTGTACGATATGGAAAAAGAGAGAGCCCAAAGAACTGGTTGAAGTACAAAGACTAAATAAAAGATGTGGAACTAAGAATGATGTGATGTTGGCATGTAAAGAAAATGGTTGAGGGTAGACTAAAAAAAATATACATATACAATATTTATTAAAAATAACCAAGAGTAGTTAGAAAACGAAAAATATAGAGTTTATGGTTAAACTGAGGAGATTGAAATAAATATAGAAGAGTATTAAGAAAATAAAGAGTTTGGTGGAAAGACTTCTTAACACCGAACAGTTATAAGAACTGACAAGTTAAGATCAAAATTACAATAGGGACAAAATTAAAAGCCCATGGTGCCTAAGACAGGGTAATCATAAAATTCTCAAACTTTTCAAGATATTTAAGAAGTAAATATTTATTTTAACCAAAATATTAGAAGTCTTTGACCTCAAGTTTCATTCGAGTTGAGTGAGCATCTCAGAAATCAATAAAGAATATTACTTATTAAAGGGTGGCCACTTTACTATGTAATAATTTCCCAGCAAATTTTCTGGTTTCTCTGGCAAATTATATAATTTTCCAGATTATTTAAAGACTTTTCCTCTGGTTGTGAGACTTTGAACAAATGATTCTGAAAGAAAATGTTTTGTAAAAGGTGTGTTGAACACATCATCAAGTTTTAGTACTTAAGTATTGTTAATAAGTATTTATACTTGATGCTTAGGCTAGTATTACACTATTGGAGTCAGGACTGCTATGTCGCCCCTAATAAAAATCAGGGTAAAACCCTGGAATTACTCAACATCCTCATCACACTTTTTTTAAATTCTGGATCAGAAAGTCGACTCGTGATAAGAGTGCAGCCATGAGTAGAGAGCATACAAGTTAAATTGTAGTATGTACACACCAGGTCTACATGGGGATTATATTTTGACTTCAGGAAATAACAATGTCCCATGGGAACGGCACATGAACATTTCTAAAAATATTTTTCCAATTTAGGCTTATATTTATTTATCAGATTTATAATTTTAGTCCACTTAGCCTTCCCATTCATTCAAACAAGTTTGATGATAAAATTAGAAGCTTATGACAATTTGATAAGAAAGGTATTAAATCGTATAGGTTCAAATAAGGTGTTTAACAATGGCTAAACAGCTACAGAACATAGTGGAAAACAAAAAGGTCAGAAATAGGCCAAAGAAATATAGTAGAAACAAATTTTATAATAGTCACAGATCATCATCATCAACTGTTTCCAGCCTGTGGCCAGGTCAATTTAGTAAAATGCCCCCATCTTTATTTATTTTTCCCCCACTCTCCCTCCTTTTCTTTCTTCTATTTTTCTCCTTTCACCCACTTTCTTTCATCTGCTCCGCCCATCTTTCTAGTGGCTTCCCTTGTAGTCTTTTTCCGACATACTTCAATGCCAACATTTTCTTTGGCATCCTCTCTTTTTCCACCCTCATTACTTGTCCATACCATTTCAGTCTTTCTTCCTATACTCTCTCATGTACTCCCTGTACCCCAACTCTTTCCCAGATAACTTAATTCCTAATCTTGTTTCTCCTTATGACAGCTAACATGCTCCTCACACATACCATCTCAGTCTTGCTTCCTCTACTATCTCATGTACTCTAACATCCTCATTACATGTCCATACCACCTCAGTCTTGGTTCCTCTACTATCTCATGTACTCCAACATTCTCATTACATGTCCATACCACCTCAGTCCTGCTTCCTATACTCTCTCATGTACCCCATGTACCCCAACTCTTTCCCAGATAACTTCATTCCTAATCCTCTTTCTCCTCGTGACAGCTAACATGGCCTCCACTTCCCTAGTATCTCTTACATTCACTGTCCATGTTTCTACTGCATGTGTGACAATGGGTACAAATTGTAATGGTGAAAGGACACTTCACTGCTTCACTCCATTTTTTATTTTGAACCACTCCATGCGCCTACTCTCCGTCTTAACACAACTCCTGTTATCCTCATACATGCTTGACACACTTCGACTTCCTCCATCGCTTTCCAAATAGTTCTATCCACACTATCATATGTCTTCTTCACATCCATAATACCATTACCAAGTCTTTGCCATATTACAGAACAGTGTGAGTTTTAATAACTTCTCACACAATACTCAACATATTCAAACTAATCATGATAAATAAAAGTGAACCACAGCATGTTTTAAGCATACCAAAAGACTTTCTCAGCTGATCCTGTGTTCCTAGTTGTATCTTAAGTTTTAGATTATAAATATCTCCCAAAGAGTGCTGTTATACTCCAAAAATATAGAATACTCTTTGGCATAATTAGATATTTAAAGGCCACTTTTGTCATTGTTTTGTGCTAAAAATCTGTTTTCGTGGCTTATAAATATTACTATCAAGTGTATTCAGTGTATTTATGTTATTTAATGGCATTCAGTTGTGTTAACCAAACTAGATAGGGGAGGGGGAGCCCTGAAAAGTTGCTGATAAAGCAATTCGACTACATGCGTGCACACACACACAAAACACACAGAAAGCAAAAAGTGTGAAGCTGCAGTCAACCAAAGGTTATATCCAAGACTATCTGTATACGAGAATAAGACATAGCAATACTTGGACTTTATGTACTAGTAGCTCTACAACAAATGAGATTACTTTAATATTAAAATAAAATAAATTATTATTATTAAAACATTGTATAATTTAGAATAATTGTAGGGTGTTAAAAACAAGTGACATTACAATTAGTTCTCCTTGATTGGAGGATGAATAAGCTCACAGCAACATCCAATGAGAATCAACACCTTTAAAATTTAAAATTAGCTGAATATAAGCTCTAATGTTGTTATTAAGTTATTTGACTAGGTAGTTGTAAAATAAAAGCGACTGAAGGGTACTTGTCTACTTAACGGGAGATTTGGTTAATTTAATGAACATGAAATACAAACGTGACATTGATAGATGTTCTCTAATTGTAACTTTTTAGTATTAATTTTTTCCTGAAGTTTGGGATTCCGCACAGGCCTAGTATACATATGTCCCAGTGGTGGCGATACCTTATTTGTTTAGTAGGGGGGGTGAAACAAAAATGTCCCTTAGGTGGAAGGGGACTCGGGGACTTGACCCGAGACATTGTTTGAAAATTGAATACCCCCAGAAGCTATTATGAAAGGTTCCTCTCCGAGATATTTGAAAATGATCCTCCCACAGAAATCTTTTGAAATTTGGATACACCTAGAAGAAACTATTTAAAGTGGTCCTGAAGCCTTTAAATTCCTGACAGATGGCAACATTTAAGCACATTTCCTAAGTTTTTTCCTGATGCACAAAATTCAAGCATAATTCCTGGTTTTCCCGATCAGTGGCCATTCTGTAGCTATGTAGCCTGAATACAAATAAAATTATTTAAAAATTAAAAACATAATAATTTGAGTTATATAAATATATATGATAGAAATGTAGAAAAATGTTGCAATAGCAAAAGTAAAAACACTAACACACACAAGCGTTTAAAACTTTTCCTGGGGGGGGGTTTGCTAGAAAATGTTAATAATAAAATAAGGTTTTTTATAATAGCTTAATTATTATTTCAATAGTTTTTGTTAGTTTTATAAATATTTTTAACTATTACTTTTTCAACAAGCTATCTATATAAACCTCCATTCTGTTGCATCAATTTGGCAACACTACAAGTTTCCAGTCATTTTTCAAATTCTTTAAGTATGTAGTTCCATATAATATCTTTATTTATGTTTTATGTGTCTCTTTATATGAAAAAGGAATAATTCCTAAAATTAAAGCAATGTGTAATTGTGGAAGTGTGAAAAGTGTAAGAATAAATAAAAGAAAGTATGTTTGTTTCTATTTAGATCTAACCTAACTAGCCTTTCAGGTTGCTTCCTTGACTACAGTATCAATTACTTTACATTATTGTGCAATGTTTCTATACTATCTTATTATACATTTCAAAGCCATTTTATTAATATAAGTGAATACAATATTGTTGATATTAGCAGTATTTACATTATTATTGCCCGTGCCAGTGAGCAAATGCTCAAGATCATTAAGACTGGTTTGTTGATGACTTAAGAGTTTGAAATCTGCCAATGTGTAGTTTCCCACTCTTCCCCCACACAAATGTGGGTACATTTTCTCTAAATTCTACCTGTGTCACTATTCAACCCAAGTTCGCAGACCCCTACTGTACAGTGTTTCTACAGTATTTTATTATACATTTCCAAGCCATCATGCAATTATTTATTTTATCAACTTTTTCTTATAATTGTTAGTGTAATTTTAATGTCCTTAAAGACATGAGTGTTCTTATTTTTATATCTTGTTTTTTAAAGTGTTATTTCTAATTTAAAAACTGATATTTCCATATAACTGAGTGTGATATTTATTTTTAAAATAAACAAATATATAATCTTAACATTTTGAAATTATGAATATACTCAAACTCGGGAGCTTTTAGAAATACTTGACTAGAGTTCGACTCAAATGAAAAAAATCCAGGCTCACAGACCCCTATATTTTGTTTGATGCACTTTATTTCATATACAAAAATATCATGAATAAACTTGCAATTGTAACTGATTGATTATTATTCAATTTTATATTCCTTGAGTACAATTTAAAATAAGGTTTGGTGTCTTCAAATCCCTTCTCATCTGGGTGAAGTTATTTACTGATCTCTACACTATCTCTGAGAGAGAAAAACATATCCCTACTCCCAGATAAATAAGTTAGGGTGGTTTTTAGGATGTTCATTTTGCACTTTGCTATTTTGTTACTTCAACCCTACAAATATATCCCTTTAATAGTTTTTATTTGCCCAGTTGCTGACCTTGAAAACATTTTAACGACCAGATGTCTGTACAATAATCTCTTAGTCTTTGTTGGGTTTTTATGAACCCCTAAACATCTTCCTTCCAAATAAAATACAGGCAAGGAGAGAAAATCATGAACCATCAGTCATCCATCCCCAAACAAGGGGGGTGGATGGGGGCGAGCTCCATGGTGTGAGCTCGCAAGCGGTGATAGTGCCAATATTTGCGTATAGAGGGTGTTAAGTGGTCAGCACTACAAGCCCTCCGACTATTAATCTCAGTTTTCTAAGCCGAAGCTACTTCTTTATCCTGTAGCTCTTCATTTGTCCTTACAAGGCCGAGTTTGACCCCGTTCCAGACAAATTATGGAAGTGTCAGAAATCGAACCCAGGAACACTTGACCACATAGGTAAATACAAGACAGAAAAATAGCATTATTAAATAAGCTAGAAATGGCTGTACCGGTATTTCTGTTAAATTAAGCTTTTTGCAAATCGAAATATTTTTAAGCTCAGAAGCACATTGTGCAAATAATACAAAGTGTGACCAACATTCTATATTGGTCAATCAACAAGTATGTTTCTACATATTAGCTATTTTTTCTGGTTGTAATTTACTATCCACACATTTACCCTGATGCGGTAGAGATGAGCTTGGTACACTTAGTAGGAAATATGACTCCACTTACGAGGGGCAAGGAAAAACCATCCTCAGAACATCTAGCCAGAATCTGAACCCTGACCTCGTCACTGGTAAACCAAACAAGGTGGACACCTTATTTATGTGTTCACCAATGCAGGTCCAATTTTCCTAGTTTTTTACTTCAAAAGAGCTGCTTGCTATTAATGTTTTAATATACATGTAATATTTTTTCTAGTCATTTTAAAATAGCGGCCGGCCGTGCAATGAAATCAATAGACAAGCACCTGTTCTATGCAAGTTGCTGGCATCTTTTTGCTGTTTGTGAAGCACCTCCCATATCTCCCTAATCTCAGAATTGAGATTCTCCAGGCTCTGGATGATTTCAGTCGACTCCTGATAATGGGTTCCACGACCCAATGGGACTCGACCTGTCAATGTAAAATTACAGTGAGACGTCAATGTTTGGTTGAGATTTGTCCCAAAATGGACAGTTAGAAATCAAATAAATCATGCATGTGTTTGTTTATATCATGAAATGATTCCTCTACTTTCACAATATTCATTGATTTCCTATCCTAAAAAGTAAAATTCTCTCTTCATTCACTTTTCACACTTCTTTTCACTTACACAGTTACACATTGGTTTTAAATTTTCACAGATACACCATTATCATTTTAAGAAACACACAAATAACACATAAAAAACAAAGAAAAATACATGGCACGTCATGCTTGAGAAATGTGAAAAGTAAATGAAAATTTGCAGTGTTTCCAAACGACAGGTTGTGAAACTTATATAACAGTATAGAGGCTTGAGTAGATAGATAGCTTGATGAAAGCTAGCTTTCTGTTCATTCTTACTACTACTTCCTGAGGAAGATGCAATAAATCATCGAAATATTAAAGTGTATTTAAAAATGTGTGAGCGTTTTTAATTTTAGTTGTGCTTTATTTCTCCACAATTCTATAATTTTATTTAGTTTTATATTAAAATAATGTTTAGGAAGTCCATGATAAAAATATGTTAATATCCATACAAATAAATGAAGAATAAAATAGAATAAATTAGTTAAAAGTATTATTTTATATTCAAATAGTATAAAATATGAAATTTGAGTATGGAAAGATAACCCAGTGGGTTGGTAAAGGAAAAAAGCTGGTGAAAGATTAAAAAGTAGGCTTGAAATTCCAACAAAAAATGGTGATATATGTTCTTCACCAAATTATGTCATTCAATGTTCAAGAGCACATGTATTATTATGAACTTTACTAAATCAAAATATTTATAAAAAAAAATGCATTGATTTGCCACATTTTGGAGTGCTAATAAAATAAGCAGTGTTTCTAAACTTGTTAACCATTCGTGTTTCTAAACTTGTTAACCAATCAATCAGCTATTACTGTACAAGTGGCGAACTGTTGCATTCTTTGAAAAATGTTCCTAATAGTTTGAGAACAGCTTGGATGTGAATAGGTTTGTCAGGATTCTTGTGGTTGTTCTTTCGTGGTCTTAGAGAACCTGTAGTGAGGCCTAGGCATTTAGAAACTAGTGCAGACCAAAATTTGAGAAATTACAAAATAATTATAAAAGCTATCTTGTTTTGTTTCAAGACATTTTACGAGTGAGCTGTTATGTTGTACCTTTTTGAGTGTAAATTAATTAAAATTAATGGAACCAAATAAAAACAAAATTGTGTTTGTTGCTTCAAATAAAGTAATTAGAATTTAAAGTTTATGCTTTTTTATTATTAATATGTACTCAATAATGATAAAAATGTTAATATATACCAATCTTCTAGGTTACATAGGAGTGCACAGATACATGGACAACGACCAAAGTCTACTTTCTTGAAATCGGAATTATATAAAGAGTTTTTTTTTTTGTTAAAATCTTAAATAAACTTTGTTAATTGAAAGACTTTATTATGTATTTTGATTTTTTTAAATTAATTCAAATTATTTTTGTTTTTTAGAAATAAAGTTAAATATGCTTCTATTAGATATCAACAGATTCATCCTGGTCAACAGCCCTCACCTAGATTTGGCGTATCGGTACCAAGTTCTGTGCTGCTGAATCCTGAGCTGCCACTGTGAGAGGACAAGTCAGAGAGAGTTTGGTCTTCTGCCCCACGTGGGGCCTCACTGTCTGTGGCACGGTGCAAAGACTGCTCTAAATGGCGTAGCCGGATTATCTTCTCCCCCAGAAGGCTGCGAGTTCGATGAAGAGACACTTCCATGTCTGTCAACTCGCGTTCCTCCTGTGTGTATTTAATTAGTTTGATAAAAATCTTAACCTTTTATTAAATGTAATTATGTGAATATTAAAAACTATCCTTATAATAATGTGACACATATTGCGATAAATAGTGAGTGCATTCTTGATGGTGTATGAGTTGTGTAGGCTATATGTTGGCTTTTAACAAGGTAACAAGTTGTGAGACGCGTTGAATAAAAAAAGAAAGAAGAAATTTAGATATAAAATGAATTTATCAGTGTGTATATATAACAAGTTTTTTCAAGGAGCAAAGTAAGGGGAAAACTATCGTAACAATGTCTTGGTTTTAAGGTATATTATAATGAAAGGTTATCAAGAATTCCCTAAAATAATGAACCAGTAGCATTTAATATAACTAAATTAATAGTTTATATTTCAGCTAGTGTTATACTACCAGGTTTATTAAATAGACTCTGTTTACAATGAAAGGTAGCAGTCTTACCTTGAGGGATTACACAGTGACCCTATCTTATATGCTATGCTAGGACTATGTAAATACTCATATTTCGAGCTAGAGTCCAAACCTTTAATATAAACTGCGGTTTGAACTAAACAGTTCCAGAAAGTCACTTGAACTAACAAGTAGTCAAGTACCGAGGTGTCAAAACTTGGAAAGTTGGAATAACAAATGGCACATTCAATGCAATTCAAATACAAATTAAACTGTGGGAAGCCATGATTGACACTTTTTTTCAGTATGAAATTTCCTGTTTTTTGCAAATCTTTTCCAGGTACCAAAATTTCCGTCTTCTTCCAGGTTTCAAGATGAATGGTGACCTTGGAAGCACTTCTAAATTATTGGTATCCCAACTTTACTACAGAGTAATTGCATTAAAAAAATGTTGATGTATAAAAAAGGTGATAATAACCTGGTATAACTGATCAAGCATGTTTCGTGCAGTGGTACTGCCATTTAGCTGCCTCTGTTTGAGCTCCCTCTGTCTAGACACAAAGCTGCTGCGCTGCGTCCTCAGGAAGTCCTTGGCCCGCCGCACAGAGTCTCGCTCTAGGTGGATGCGATGGCGAAAGAACTCAAGCTCTGAGCTACCCAGATGACCTGTGTCCAAACCGGGACCATTTATTCTAATTTTACTATTTTAAATATTTGTTTGGACTAGAGATGGTTCAAATCCACTATTTCTTGAATCCAAATCCTAGCAAGTTGTTAGAAATTTTAATGATTTACAAATAAACCTACACTACACAATATAGGCCAAAGTTGTATATAAGATTTATTTCAATCATGCTTTCAATTTTAATCAACCCCAACCACCCCTCACAAAATACTGGTTAAAATTCAGCCAAATTAAACAATCTAGACTCATATTATTGTTTAAAAAGCAAATCAATCAAAATTTGAGTGTCTTTATAATTTATTTTAGTATGAAATAAAAAATAAAAATACAAACAGGACTAAAACAACATGCTTAACAATTAGACATACATTGGAAATAGTGAACTCAATTATGCCCAAGTATGTTTTATGATTATTTTCTTTTATATCTACTATCTATCTTCGCGTAGAAAACAAGAAATATATTCAATTCTTGTGATATATTGATTTCTGAGAAAAAATTATATTTAAAACACGAACATAATTTCGACTCTTGCAATATGTTATTCCCATTTTGTTAGGCAGAACTACGTTTGAATATTTTTATAATTACTTCGATAACATATTTAAAAAAAACTCTTATGGCCAGTCTACATAGTCATACCCGCTTGTCGGAAGGAGATGAACATTGTCCATCTCTTGCATCGCGACACGTTGCATTCAGGCAATCTGGTTGCACTACTAAAATCAGTTAAAGTTAATATTTATTTAGTCTAGGATTATAGCCTAATTCATGAAAATCTATATAAATATAAACTGCATTTTTTAATCAAAAACAATTGTTGTTTAAGAATTCATAGTCTTTGACTCGTTTTTTGTTGACTTTGGATCGTTAAAACACTAGTGTAAAATGGATTTCGACGATACACTTATTAAGTCTGTCAGTATTAATCCTCCTTTTTACGAAAGAAAAGAAATGTTATATATATTTTTAATATTTCGTTCAAAAAAATTCAAATATATTCATTCAACCTAAGCTTGACTCAACACACTGGAGCTTTAGGAAAAGCTCATTCAAGAGTGACTCAATTTAAAAACTTTGAGCTTGCAGACCCCTGTAGTAAAGTATAAATTGTTGTTACAAATTTAAATAAAGCGTTAATAGTAAGCGAAATAAAGACATGACACAGGGAATAATAGTTAGCGAAACATAGTCATAGCAATGGGAAAATAAGGCTTGTAAAAACACTATGGCATGTCAAAAGATATGTATTAATTTGTTTATTAAACTTACTAGATATTATTGAAACATACTTCATAACTAATAAATTTAGAGTAGAGTTTGGAAAACACAGTCTTAGATAAAAACTACCGTAGTCACTACTACAACATTTGACTCAGTTTTTTCTATTATCTGGATAGTTGGAAAAGAAAACCTCTTTTCGATCTTGAGTTATTTTGCTATATTTGGAAGAAGATACCAGAACTTGGTGGTACGTTCCATTTTATATGTTTAATCTACCTTTCCTGTAATTTCTTCCAAATATAATTTAAAGGAAGTATGAAATGAGGAATACAATTCTTCCAAGGTATAACGTAGTGTGGATAGAAGGTTGACAGTAAGTCTCACCTGTATCAGTGAAAGGGTAGCGAAGGTAAGTGTCAGTGTGCGTGGAAGCCGGGAACTGATCCTCTAAATCCTCTAATTTCTGCAGCTGTCTCCGGAGGTTCTCAACCGGTGAAAGAGCTGTCGGGCCATTTGCTTCTCCGTCATTCGACTCGTTAGCCATGTTGTTGTTACTATTATTGAGGCGCAGAGTGGACGAAGCTTTCAAGCGACCAAACAGATGGCGCCTACGTCGGATGGTTGTGTGTCCATCCGTAGGAGCTAGAGAGCACAACATAATACATACACACCATATTTCAATTATTCAAAATCTTAATGAAGTGTGATTTATTATTAAGTAATGGTTTAAATTGGTGCTCCTGAAGTGTAGAGATGTAAGAAGGACCAGGATGATGGAAGCCATAGGAATGTTGTATTGTGAAGAAAATACTAGCTATCACCAAGAGAAACAGGACTAAGAAACCAAAACTGAGGAAGATTCAAGGGAAGCTGAACTGGGGAGGATTCAAGGGAAGTTAAACTGGGGAGGATTCAAGGGAAGCTAAACTGGGGAGGATTCAAGGGAAGCTAACTGGGGAGGATTCAAGGGAAGCTAAACTTGGAAATATTCAAGAGAATTTAAAACCAAAGAACTACCGGTATTGGAAGTTTCAAAATTACATAATGGATCTCATTTTTTTTAATCACATACAAAGCTCATAAGTACATAAACGCTGTTCATGATCCCCTCGTAGAAATGTAAATTTTATAGGTCATTTTTTGTAATTTTGGATTCAAGGTCATATTTTCTTGGTTTGAGCCATTTCTAAGTTTTTTTGAATCTTTAGACATTTAAAGTGATTTTAATGATTTTGAATAATGGGGATATTTTATAAATGCATTAATGATTGGACAATTAATAAGAGTTGGGTCGAATCCCTTATGTTACGAATCTGAATCTCCAATTTACCCTCAAATTTCAAATTCGATCCAAATTTTGAAATAAATATAAATATAATATAAAATACAATTGGTAGTTAAAATAATATTAACATTCTTTTTTATAATCAATTCATTATAACATTCATTTTTTAATATTATTCATAGTTAATTGTGTGTAGTAAGGAGATATTTGATAATACAAATATAAGGAAAGAAACTTATGTTATATTTGGAAATGACTTGATATTTTTGCAAAAAACTTTACATCAAAAGATTAGATGATAATATATAAAGTTAAATAAATTAATATTTTTAAACAAATATTATATTTACTGAGATAAATTAGTCAAAAGGATAAAAATTAATAATGAAACCTATAAAGTTATTATGTTTATAATTTGAAACAAAATTTACAAAAATAAACAACTGTTGAAAGTTGACATGTAGGTTTGTGTAACATATAACAATTGTGTGGAAATGATTAATGATTAATATGTTGAAATTTAAGGTTAATAAAGTGGTTAAATAAAGTTAGATTAATTATTGAAGCTAAGTACATATAATAAACAAGGATATATAAAGAATAACAATCGTTTAAATTTGACAGTTAAAATATTAACATTTAACACTTAAAAAAATTTTAAATGCCACAATTAAAAATTTAAACTAATTCTTTCTCAGTTTTGAATACTGTTTATTTCAATAATTTTCTAGATTTACATAGTCATATACATTTACATGGTGCATTTTAAATAACCTTTAAAAGTTTATAAAGTTTCAATGGATCTTGTTGTTGCTAATGCTACATTTTTTTAAAGTGTCCTTGAAAATGTGTTTGTGTTTTTTTTTACTGTTCTAACTAAACAATTTCTACTCCAGTATCACCAAAGTAAATGTGCTGGCTATCCCTCCTATTTTAAATTATAAATATGATAACTTCATAGGTTTCATTATCAATTTCTATCCTTTTGACTAATTCATCTCAATAAATATAATTTTTGTTATAATATACTAATTTATTTAACCTTATATATAATCTAATCTTTTGATATAAGGTTTATTGCAAAAATATCAAGTCATTTCCAAACATAACATAAGTTTCGTTCCTTATATTTGTACTATTCATACATTCAGTTTAAGTGTTAAATTGCTGGTGTGGGGTCTGGTTGTGAAGTTTAACCTATAGTTATAATGGGTTTTGAACCGCCAATAAGCGGCATTAGAGTTCTAAGCAAATTTCATTTGTAAAAGTGAAAAAAATAATTGTTTAAAGGATTTTAGTCTCAAATCTGAGATTTGCTCGAATTTTCGAATATCCTAAGGATCCAAATAGATTTGAGGGCTTTCCCTAGTATTAATCATTTATGTGCAAACCCGCCTCGGTGGCGTAGTTAGCTAACACGCCAGTCATGTTGAGCTAGACCACTGAGGACGGGGAGATCGAGGTTCGAATCTCGGTCGGATGAACTGGGGGTGGTTTTTCCTAAATGGTTTTCCACTCTCCCATCCACGTAAATGCGGGTTCACTTCCTCTAATTCAAATCTTCCCAATTTCCAATCCATTAGTGTAATTAGTACTTAAGCGTGTAGCCCGAACGGGTAGTAAGACGCGGTGCGAAGTATTAATTAATCTATGTGCACAATTGATATTTATATACCTGTACCAAGAGGTATACTAAACGTATATACATTACACCCATCTCAATACTATTTCTTCTAATGGTTGTTTCTAATGAAGTGTGATATCAGATCTTGAACTGTCAATCAAAGTGTGTTTATTTCTTCTAGAATAAGGTCTAGTTCTGAGTGGGAGTTAATATCCAAACAATGGTCACATCATCAAGTTATTTGTTTATTTCTGTTTAGTTATGAATGTTTAATTTAACTCTTTTGACGTCAGCAGTTAGGAGGTGGGCTGCACTAGGAATACCAGGACATTTAAATCATATTTGCATTTTTTCTAAAATAATCAATATAAGATTGACTATACAGTCAGCATTGCAACTATCATGATATTCATAAAGTACAAACATTAAGTTTTTTTAGCGCCGTGTCTTAGTACCTGTTCAGGTTATACGCCTATGTACTGATTACACTAAATGTTTACGGATTAGGAAGGCTTAATTTAAAGGAAATGCACACACATGTGTATGGAGGGAAAACCACCATCAGTGCACCCGACTGGGATCAAACCCTGATCTCCCATTTTCGGCAGTCTAGTCCAACACGAGGTTGGCGCGTTAGACCACGCAACCACCGAAGTGGGTAACATCAAGTTGTTTGCACATATGAACATCTTTGATATTTCTTGAATGAAAACCCAATTTTGAGGGATTAAAATGTGTGGTTGATGGATCAAACCCTATAAGGGTTAACAAACAAATAATTGTTTTGTTTTTATTCTAAATTTAATATATTTGCCCTGATATACTATGCACAGATTTCAAAATAAAATTCCTTTATAAAACTATCACAAACTTGAGATAAATTGAGTCAATTTAGCTTAAACCTATTATTTTTTAAATGTCTTAGTGCTATCGAAAAAGTGAATTATATTTTAATTTTAGAATCTCCTCAAAGATTCAAAGA
The DNA here is from genome assembly GCA_902151455.1 of Timema bartmani. NCBI lineage: Eukaryota > Metazoa > Arthropoda > Insecta > Phasmatodea > Timematidae > Timema > Timema bartmani. Next base: position 116,388 of record CABFWB010002177.1, read on the forward strand.
ACCCAACCCTAATATTAATGTTACCTGTCTGTTTGGATGGTTTGACTTGAAGCTTAGAAGAAGCAGAAGACAGATTGTCACTGTCCACTCCGGGATGTGAAAGTGGCCCGCCAGCCTCGATAGAATCGTCGGGTTCTTCAGGAGACAGCTGGCCCTGCAAGTTTTTTGAAGCGAGTGCCGTGTTGCCACATTGGCTGCTAGTGCTGTTCGCTAAATTGTTGTTGTCAATAACAACAGCCTCCACTGTCGGTGTGCGTTTTCTTGTGCGTTGTTTTTCATTGTCATTCAGCGAGCAATTGTTGCGTGCCGTGTCCGAGATAATCCTAAGGACAGCAGTCAAAAGCGACGCCTAAAGGAAATTATTAGGCTCCAATGTTGTTTAGATAATAGATAAATTAAAATTGTTTATGTTTTATGTAATGGTTTATTAAGGAATATTATTTTAGATTAATATAAATTAAAATTGAGGAGTACATAAGAACAATAATGGTGAATTGTTAGCCAACCATTAGATAGGTGTGTGTTATAAATTTAAAGTAGTCTAATATGGAAACATAGTCATTGTGAACATTTATTGGAAGAATTCCTGTAGCAAAATGTTTAAACCTAGAATCTTGTGCTTGAGGAATAATGATTAATAAACTTGTTAATTAAGTGGAAATGATCATTTCAATACCCTCAGTATCTTCCTGCAATCTTCTAGTTATTAAAGGTAAGGGTGACACACTCAATCTATTGACCTTTTACTTTTAAAGGTATTTAAAGAATATATTCATGTGTATTCTTTAAATTAACCAAGCCGTTATTTCAATGTGTGTGTTTGTGTATTTTTATATACATTAACCTGTATACACAATAAGGAAATATTGTTCTTTGAAATACGTTAATAAATTTTTACTAGAGCTGGACTTCTTGAATCCTTGAATATTATTGTATTTGCAGGGGCATGAGATTCGTAAAAATCTCAAAAAAGAATTTCAAATACCATTATGAAGACCTTGTATTGCTTTAACAACTCGTGTAATTGGGAGAGCAAAAAATTAAGAAAAAGGACAAAATTGTACTAACATACATTTTTTGGAATTATGTCTCACTACTACCCATCGGGTTATAAACTCATTTTTATTAATATAATTAATTTGCTTGAAAAGAGTTCTTAAACACACAAAAAATAATAGTATTTGTAAGTCACACCAATTTTTAAATAACTTTTTATAGTCTCAATTTTAAATATTTTAACTTTAACTAGAAAATTTAAGATTCAAGTTTGAGAAACATGGGATATGACCCATCAATGATTTTTACTAAACAAAGTGTATCTATGTAGCAAAAAATATTTAAACACAAGTAAAACTGTACTGCACTTTATTAAACACTACCCAAAGTACCCAGCATTGCCCGAAGTAGCATTTTTCTTTGCTTCAAACAGACGGGGAGGAAAACTCTTCATATTATTTCTTCCAACTTACTTTATTACTCTATGTATGAAATAAAGTGCATTGAGAAAAAAACTGTTTGTGATAAATAAAATTATAGAATAGTGGGAAAATAATAGAACACAAATAAAAGTAAAAACACCAACACAAACACCCGCTTTGGTGGTTGCATGGTCTAACACGCTACTCTCGTGTTTGGACTAGACTGCCGAAGACGGGGAGATCGGGGTTCAATCCCGATTGGGTGCACCGAGTTTTTTTCCTAAATGGTTTTCCACTCTCTCTCCACGAAAATTCGGGTGCATTTCCTCTTAATTAAGCCTTCCTAATCTCTAACCCATTAGTGTAATTAATTAGTGCATAGGCGTTTAGCCCTAAAAAAACTAACACATATTTACACACACTTCAATATTTCAATGTTATTATAGCATTGAAATATTGAAGTGTGTGTAAATATGTGTTAGTGTTTTTACTTTTATTTGTGTTCTATTATTTTCCAACTATTCTATCATTTTATTTATCACTCTATGGTTTTAGGAACTCGAAAGTTCACTAACAAACTTACAAAGTATGCCACCTGCCCCTATCTTGATACAATTCTATCCAGTCCACCTCATTACATCCTATCTCTCTCGGGTCAATTCTAATGTTATCCTCCCATATGCGTCTAGGTCTTCCCAATGGTATCTTCCTACTGGGTTTGACAGTCAATACTATTAATATGAACAATGTTCTAGAATTTCCCATTTGCAATGCATGTTCTGCCCGCCGTAATCTAAGAAACTTAATTATCCTAACAATGTCTTGTAATGAGTACAAATTAACTAACTCATCATTATGTAGCCACCTTCATTCCCCAGTAGACTCATCCCTTTTTGGACTAAGTATCTTCCTACATACCTTGTTTTTGAACACCCTAAAATGTCAACAACTTACGGTACCAACCGAGTAATAGCATGCATTTCCTGATTGTATTCGTTTCCTAATTTCTAATCTAGTTTTGTTATTGCTAGTTAAAATTGTTTATAAATATTTAAACTAGAGTTGGGTTGAATCATTTTACAAATCCAAATCTCCAATTTACCTTCAAATCCTGAATCTGAATCTTGGGAAAAAATCACTGGCCTGGTTGCTAAGTTCATCCTATAACGGATTTTTAACCACCAGCAAGCAATATTAGCACTCTAGAACCAATTTTACTTGAAGAATTGAAAACAAAAAAATTTAAGAATTAGATTCTTAAGTCCTCAAATCTCAAATATCCTTAAGGCGATTGGCCTTTTTCATTTGGCGTGGAAATGCAGAGCAATGGGAACAAACAGTTATCTTCAAGAATTTTTATTGTGTTGGAATTTTCTTCTCGGAAACCATTTGTTTAAGAATAGAAGCATATTGATTAAGTTATACTTTTTATAAACACACATCCTCTATAATTTTAACAGTGATCAAATATCGATAAAATTGACATTTGTTAATAGAAAACTGTCGGCTTCATAACAAAAAATAAGAAAATGTAACATCTAATAAACATTGATACATTATCTTAGAAGGGATGTTGAGAATATTAACATAAAAATTTCACTCGTTCTCAAGGAAATTGATTTTTCCAAACGTATGATTTTTCCACAAGACCAATCCAGTAGCTAGCACCATCTACTGTTTCTGTGAACCATCTGTTCTTGTTGGCGCGGAAGGATACTTTGGTTGGTTGGCCTAGCACACAGCAACCGTGATTAGTTCTGGGATCGTGCTGTTAATATCATACTTAGTTCATTGATGGCATAAGCTGGTTTCTTTGGTATTCTTTGGCTTCCCACCTTTCTACTCCGCAAACTGCTGTTTCACTCCATAAGCTTTCAGGCTTGACAAAGTGTTGCGGTATTTTTCTGTTTTTTGTTGTAATTTGTTTTTATTATCAGTATGTGTTTAATA
>CABFWB010002178.1:0-25075 GCA_902151455.1 Timema bartmani
AATAATGGAATATTCAACACATGTACAGTACATAAATTCGGTTCATTCTCCCCTTTGTTGTAAAAATGTATATTTCTTAGGCTATTTTTGGCATTTTAGAATTTAAGGCTATGTTTTCTTGAATTTGCGTGTTTTTTGAAAAATGTTGAGCTATTTATAGACATATTTAAGTCATTTATAGGCATTTTAGAATCAATTTAAGGCCTTTATTTTGAATGAGTATATTTTAAAATACCATAGATATTTTATAAATGCATAAATGCTCAAAGAGACAATCTTTTTCAACACACAGTTGTCGGAATGAGAAGGTAATGCAGGTAATGAACTTTGTATCTTCTTTGCTTGTTTGGTTGTAAAATACACACTCCATCTGAGACACTCCAACTAGGGCAACTAGGTTGGAGGTGGTTGCTTTGGGAGGGAGTGGCTTCTGAAGCACATATTTGTTAATAAATGTTAAGGTTAGCAGAATGCAAGAATTTAATTGTTAAAGGCTTTTCACTACATACATACATACATATATATTTTGTTAAATGCGTGTTTGATTGGCATTGTGCATTTATTAAACCTACCAATTTTTGTCAATATTTTTAGGTCATTTTTCTTAAAAATTCAAAGTAATATTTTTAGAATTTTTTAGGTCATCAAACTCTGGGCTCTGGTTATCACTTATGAATATGCTCAAAAAACACTTGACCTAGGCTGGTATTACACAGTCACATTTCTTTTATAAAATATCTTCGATAAAAGAAATGTGATCTATCTTTGGCGATTAATCAAAGATATTTTATAAAATAATCTATTTCAAATTTTTTTTTATAAAATATTTACTTTATAGAACATGGTCTAAGGTATTATCAAAGGAAATGGCTAACTCTGAAGGTTTAACCCCGGGGTGGGCAACCTTGTCGCCAATCGCCACATGTGGCAAATTGGCCATAGAAGTGTGGCGAATTTTAGTTAGCCAGCTCTCACAGTAAAATAAACTTTTTCGTGACAGCGTGTGTTGGTGGTAACTTGGTATTTCCTGCATTTCATTGGAATCATTCCGCTTTTTGAATGAGTCATAGACGAAACACTGCCATTCAATACTCCAGCCCACTACCTTTATCAACAATTCGTTTCATCTCTGCATTCATACAAAAGGATTGTCAAATTTTGCAATAGATTTTCTTTCATTTTTAATGCAAACAATTTTCATCATTTGCGTCTTAGGCAGCTGTAACTTAGTAGCCAAAGTGTACATTTCTTGAATAAACGTATTTTAACAAAGTGTGCTATTTTAAATGTATATATTATATTTTCTCAATTTTTAAATTGTGTGGCGAATTTAGCTTCTCATTCGCCAAACATGTGTCTACATTGAAGAATATGTTTGCCCACCTTTGGTCTGTCCTGCACATGAAAAGCAGTAAAAATGGAACCATCCAATATGAAGAAACAAACTCCACCTCGACTAGACTAGAGCATAGGTGGGTTTTTCTTTTAATTAATTGAACAGCTTTGATGAATACAGTTTTAAAAGTTGTATGGTATATTTGTTAATATTTTTGACATGATTGGCGTCCAGTTTTATAATAACATATATTATATAAAATTTGAAGAGATTAAAATTTATGAACATGAACTTAACCATCAATGGTGTGAACTTTGTTTTAGTCAAATATTTTGTAAAATAAATATTTGTATTTTATAAAAGAAATATATAACAGTGTAAAACAACTTTTATGCATTGAAATTCATATTGGTTTGGTTACAACAAGAATGGCCTCTTGGTCTGGTGCTCAAAGCTCTTGGCTTCTAATCTAGAAGTATCGGGTTTGTTTCCAGGTGGTACCACAGGTATTTTTCTCTAAGTGGATTTGTTCATATCGTCTGATTGATTAGACTTAAGTAAGGTTTGATAGCTTACTTTTACTGGCACCCCAGTCATAATTATTATCATCACATCATCTCATCGGTGCGAAATAACCGCGCCTATTTGTACACGGTTCCCTAACCTCAGAAGTCAGCTACACTAAATATCACCGCTGAGGGAACTGAGGGTCTAATGGAGAAAAGCTTTATCTTCGCTCTCTCACGGTTAACTGTTGCCAAATCTCCTCGCTCTCAGCCATGTCTTGAGATGGTGTGCTGGTAACCTCGACTAACCAGCGTTGCAAAGTTTGTCTTATATTTGAGGGGAGATTGACCACACACAAACGAGAGAACGACAAATTTGTTTCCTACTAATAACCATGCAGTTCCCTCAGAGATGATATCCAATGTACTGTACATATCTACCATCGCCTTTATAAGACCAGGAATATCTAGCCGACAAACCCTAGTGACACACAATAAAACGTTAGAATCGAATTATTTTTTTTTCCTCCGCCGCGTTTTACTGTCCGTCTGGTCTATATACATCTTAATTACGCTTGTGAATTAGGGGTGAGGAAGTTAGTTTGAATTAATTATTCATATTAAATTATATATAGGTATATCTTTGTTTGTTAAATTTGAAGATTACAGAAAGTTTAAATAAAACCACGTTCTCTTTTTAAAGTATTGCTTGTTCCACGTCATACCACCCGTCCGGCTACTTTAGTATGGCTGAGGTCGGTAGGGTGTTAGAGGGAAGTGAAGCAAGAGTGTAAGCAAATTAAAGGGTACAAGGAAAAAGTGGAAAAATCCAATTTAACTCAAATTGAGTTTGTGCTGTCATCTGTTAAACAATCATGAGACCTTTCTAATGTACTTTGGAAGTCTCTGTGACATTTAATTTTTTTTAATTGCTGGTGTTCTGTACCGTGGAAAGACTAACCCTGCTCCGTCTGCAAACAGTACTCACCCCAGCCAACGGACGTGCTGCAATTTCACAAAACACTGACTGCCCGAGATAGATAATTAGGGGCTTAGGTTGTTCTAGTGAAAGAATAAGCCCGCGGGCGGGGTGCAGTTCTTATGGGATTTGCGATCTAAAAGTTATTGTTCTGGAAATGTGTGTGTAGTGTGACTTTACCCCTTTTGACCTGTACCCTCTAATTTAGAAAGAACTACTTAAGGTGGGATGGAAAGGGATTCAAGAAAAGGCCATTGTGTTTGCAGTTCTTACGGCAAAACATTTTTAACCAAATTAAATAAATAAAAAAAAATTCTCCAGTCCAAACATAGAGTTTAATTTTCTTAACATGACGGTGTAAACAGCTCTTGAATATATGTCACGAATATAGTGGCATTAGATGAGAAGCTTTTTAAATGAAGAAAAAAGTTGTCCTTAAATTCCTGGAAACCTTTGACAGATATTCAAGAAATGTTGATATTACCATGTGAAGAAAATTAAACTCTGTTTCTACTGGAGCAATATTTTAGGTCATTTTGTAAAAAAAAAAAAGTTTTTCCATTAAAATTACAAAAACACTGACCTTTTCTCTCATCCCCTTCCATCCTACCTTAAATACACATGGCCGGAATCGGAATCAGACCTCTCCCAGATAAGATGAGAATGACGCCTTTGTCCGCATTGCCCACCTGTGCTCGTTCTCGGGGGATGAAGGCTGAATGAACTCTCTATCACTTTAAAAGTATGTTCATAAAAAAAAGTTTGAAAGAGTAAAATAATAATCGAATAATCGGTAAAAAAACAACCCTTCAAATTCTAGCTTTATTTTAGAATATACCACCCGTACCAGTGGTCACATGATATGAGGCGTTAGTCTTGCTTCAGAGTGGGATTTCAGTGATGGGGGAGGTTGAGGTTTTAATCTCGTCTGTTTGCGATGGGAGAGCGGAAATAAAGGAGGATTGGGGGAGGGGGGGCTTACACACATTAGCTTTAATGTTGTGGTTGTGTTTATCACCTCTCATAACTAATGTTGGTTTACTAACTTTAAATAATCTTCCTCGTCCTTACTCCTTAGATTTATTTATTTATTAAACATGCACTTTCTGAACTGACTAATATCAGCACACGATAATTTCTTTGATCGAGAACGAAAGGGCCTACCAATTTTGCCGGGAAAGGTATTTTCCCATATCTTCCAAGGTTCATTGACATGGGACAGACCGCTTTACTTCCCTCTCTAAAGGAAGTTGTGCTACGGGTTTCTATCGCTCAAGAAAAATCCGTCGCCCCCGACTAGGTTTGAACCCACTAACATCGGGTCTTGAGACGAGAAATTTACCCCAAGACCATCGAGGTCGACTTTACCCCTGATATGAAGCCGTTAATATCTCCTGTTGTCTGAGGTGCCACTCTCGCAATAAACTGGACTTCTTGATGGCGTGGAGTTCGGGGTTCGATTACTGATTGGGTGTATTGAGGATGGCTTTATTTTATAGATGGTTCTTAACTCTCCTTTCATGCAAATATGGGTACACTTTCTCTAAATTCAAACCTTTCTTGTCCCTAACACATCAGCGTAATTAGTGCATATGCGTATAACCCGAACGGGAATTAAGACGCGTATTTTTAAAACTTATGGCTTAGGGCTTACTAATAAAATAAGGCCAGATATAACTTTGAACATTGATTTTGGTCGGCACTTTATTCACAACGTACGTAAATTCGGAAATATTTCCTATAAATTCTACTTTTCTCTATCGGTTGAAACTAGGACAAAGGCATCAGTATGATATTGTCTGGTTTGACGTTGAATTGTAGGCCTACACAAATTTGGTTCACACTTATTTTTCGTCCTAACCCTATTATTGTACTGTACATAAGCGGATACCCCAAAGCGAATAGTTGAACGGAGGAAAAAGTTACAATATTTGAAAGAGAAATAATTGCTTCCTTTTTTTAAATCTATCAAAAACATATTTTACCACATATATTCAACATAAATTTCCATATATTATATCTATAAAACGGACAAAAGGTTTATGATAACGTCAGTTGTTTTAGAACAATACGTTCGCTAAAACATTGTTTGGTTAAATGTTGGTTCCGTATTGAATTCATCGAAGCTGTTGTTTAAATTCGCATTCAAATACTAGTACACCCCCTCCCCCGCAGTATAAAGCCGTGCACCACTATATAAAAGCGCCCTTCTTAATTGTTTTGGATAATTGGTTATTAATTCACTGTTTAATTTTTAAACCGTCTCATAAAGCCATTACATCGAAGCTGGATAAATTTTATTGGCGTTGCACGTTGTGTTGCTTTTTATTGTTCCTTCACCCTCCCCCGTAATTATTACACCAATGACGGAAATATGTTAATAGGTCATAAAATTGGTTGTTCGGTAATATCCGTAGAATCGCTAAGCCTAGCAAATCGTCGGCGGCTTTAAAAAAACTAATCAGCAAGTCCATTAGAATAAAGAATGTGATAAAAAATATATTAACATGCTTCGCTTTTACGATAATTTCAGTTTAAAAAAACCCATTATATTCGTTTTTCCAATGTTAAACTTGCTTAAATAATTAATTCTGGAATCTGGATTACGTATTTAATAGCAGATTTTATAAATATATTAATGGAAGTATATTACTTCACATAATGGTCTGTGTAAATGTTAACTAACATTTCTATCCTTTAATCGCCATGTTCTATTCAAAATATCTGAGTCTAATTTCAATACCTCTTAATTTGAAGTGATAATGTTATAGAAATGAAAGCCCTCTAAACGTAAATCTCATGTAAAAAAAATTGGTAGTGCTTTTTAACAAATACTGTTGAATACTGTTATAAAAACTGATGTTTTGTCGTACTTTGATAGTAACATGGATTTTGGTATGCAATACATGGTTTTTTTAATTTTTTAAGAGAAAATATGTATTTAGTTTTTTAAGCTGATTGCAAATATTAGATCTGACATTCCTAATTTTTTCGAGAACCAACGAGATTAATGTTATACTTATTTAAATTAAAAAACCTGCTTCGGTGGTCACGTGGTCTAACGCGTTACTTACGCAGTAGATTAGACTGCCGATGATGGGAGATCGAGGCTCGAATACGGTCGGGTGTACTGAGGGTGATTATTCCAAAATGGTTTTCCACACTTCCTACACGCAAATGCGGGAACATTTCCTATAAATATGAAATACCTAAAACCATTAGTGTAATCAGCATATAAACCGAACGGGCAGTAAGACGCGGTGATACGAAAATGTAGAAAATAACTAGTTGCTTAATCTTTAGTTTTGGGATGAAAAGAGCAGTTGTAGTAAATGCACTCACATTAGAATATAGGAGGAATTGGAATACCAGTGATATATTTTATGTGAAAAACCGCCCGCAGGTCCCGCATCGGTGGACACGCGGGATGAATGTCAGGCTCGTCTAGTTTGGTTCAGCTGAGATGGGGAGATCAGAATTAGAATTTCAGAAGGGTGTTGAGTAATATGAGGGTGGGTTTCCCTTTATAAGTTCCTACTCTTCCTCCAATAAAATGCAGGTAGATTTCCTCCACACTATATCTTACTCATACCTATTTCATTAGCGATTACAATACCTATAGCCTTGATGAGTAATGAGGCAAGATGAGGAAATCGAGACAGACCCTGAGTCATTCTGTCAAGATTCGTTATTAGTATTCGCCTGGAAAGAGGAAGTAGAACCTAAACCATTAATAAAAAACTCAAGTTCATCCCTTTCAGGCTTTAATACCAGCCCCCGGGTTCAAGTTAGGTATGAATGTATATCATATCATAGCTTAAAAAAAATATGTATACTATTTTCAGAGTATTTTTGATTTAATGAGACACATATGGCATTAATTTTAGCTAAACTTAATTTTAAAACTAAGAATTTTTTTTTTTTTGCGATAGCTGGAAACTTGTAAGCTTTTAATGTCTCGACTTTATTCCTTTTAAGAATAAATACAAGTGTTTTTAAATTCAATAAAATGAATTCCAAAGCTATTTTATAATTTATTTTGAGAACATTATTAATTTCAAAACATTCTTTACAAGTACAATATTTCAAAGCTTACCGGCAATTAAATTTAATCTTATTTTTATAATAAGGATTGAAATTTTTTATTCTAGCCATGCTAACATCCGTCATACACATAGATGGGCATATAGTTTAAGGCGTATGTATCTTCTGGTCTGGTTTACCGGTGATGGAGAATTTGGGGTTATAATCTCAGCCCAGTAAAGTGAGTGTTTCTTCTAACTAAATTGTTTCCCACTTTCTCTCCACGCAATAGCGCGAGAGATTTAAAAACAAGCCTGCTCATCACTGCTCGTTGCTCATCACTGCTCGTTAGGTTAAACCATTGAATATTATGGCACTGTCTTAGGTGGTCAAGTGGTTTTGGACGCAACTTTTTGCGATGGACTGGACTGCTGATGACGGAGAGGGTGGGTTTTTTTTTCTAAAAAAAAAAGAAAAGTCCAATTTTATCTCAACTTGAGTTAGTGCTTCCATCTGTTAGAGAATAATCGTACCTTTATAAGGCACTTAATATTAAACTTAAAAAATGTGTCTCTTTTATTTAAATAAAATAAAAAGTATTTGCTGGGCTCATTATTGGCTTTAAGATACAAAAGTTAATGTCCTTGAAAAAGTTTTTTATGTGACTTTCGCCCTGTACCCTTAAATTGTTTTCCACACTCCATTCACGCAAATGAGATTACAGTCCCTCATCCCTAACACATTAGCTTAGTTAGTATACATGTGTATAACCCGAACGGGTGGTAAGAGACAGTGACCGAAAATAATTGTGTTAAACGTAATAATAAAACAAAATTAATGAGCTGTTACTATCGAGTCCAATTTGACTGTAACGACAAGAATAATCTAACCGTTTAGTTCTTATACTAATGCTTGCATACACAAGTCTCCACAGTGCACAAGGACATGTGTATGACTGGCCATTGTTCGGATTAGACTGGCCAATTGTGGGTTTTTGGCAGTCTCCACGGGTCCATGTCACTACCAAGCCGTGGAACAACATGTTTAGGTTGAATCCACACCAGCGTCTACAGTGTGTCTAACAGTCAAGGAGATTTTGCTCATACAAGTCTTCAAAAAAAGTCATTAGATTAGTTTTTAGGTCATGAATATTTGTGAACCAAGTTCATTGTGCAGATAAGAATGGTAATTTTTGTTAAATAATTTTCTAAAAAATAGCTTAAATTAAACTACTTTCCAGCAATTATTCAGAATTTATTAAATTTCGAATGAAGGTTTCAGTTTTAGGATGTAGCTTATAACTTTTTATTTAACCTTTTAGCTATGAATATATTTATATATATTGTAGTTAATGAAAAACCATTAAATATGCTGTACATAGTTTGGTAGACACCCTGGTCTAAAACATCTTGACCAGCATCGGTGGACACGTATACTAAATTACCAGGCTCATATAATTTGGTTTGACGGTGACATGGAGGTCGAGGATCGAATCCCAGCTGGGTGTACCAAGGGTAATTTTTACTCAAACCCCGCGCAAATTTCAGTATATTTTCTCTCTTTTTTTTAGCGCCACGTTTTACTAAACGTTCAGGCTATACGCCTATGAACTAATTACACTAATGGGTTAGGGATTAGGAAGGCTTAATTTAGAGGAAATTCACTCGCATTTGAGTGGCGGGAAAGTGGAAAACCATTTAGGAAAAAAACCTTAGTGCACCTGAATGGGATATACCCCCAATATCCCCGTCTTCGGTAGTCTAGTCCAACACGAGATTAGCGCGTTATACCACGTGGCTACCGAAGTGAGTACATTTCCTCTCAATTATATTGCACTACTCCCCTACTCCCCTAACGTAATTTCTTTTTCTTAATGTCTCACTAATCATCTTGGCTATTGTAATATAATTATATTAATGGTAACACTAATCAAAATATATAAAAAAAAATCAAATATACTCATATTTTAGTAGAAGGAAAGTGGGTAGCAATTTAAATGAAACAACACATAAGGTTGGGATTTGAACCAAAATCTCCCCGATATCATCATTCTAATCTATTTCAAGAGTGACGCCTTAGACAATTTTATATAGGTTTCCATTTAGTTAACTTTGTCCCTTGGTATATAACGTGACTCGCTTCGGTGGTCGAATAGCCTAACGCGTCACTCTCTCGATATACTGTACTGCCGAATGATAGGGAGCTCGGGGTTCGAAAATTGGTTGGGTGTATTGAGGGTGATTTTACTATCCGGTTTACCACTCTTACTACAAGCAAATTCGAGAACATTTACTCCAGAGTATACCTTTTTCACCCACATTCCATAAGCGTAACCATCATATAAGCGTATAGCCCGAACGGATAATGACGCGCGAGGAAAAACAATATAGGCCTAGCGTGCGAACAGAGCTCAACAATTAGTGGCCGTGTGACGTGACGTGTGACGTGACGTGTGACAAACACGATGTGGTCTGGCGCCGTGAGTCGGTCGAGGACCGGCGTCTCGACCACGGGACCTACAACCGACGCTGCGTCACCGTTATTGACAGGTCAGTCAATTACCAGGGACATGACCTCCTTTCCTGTTTGCTGTAAACAATACGTCTTGCGTTGTAATAGATCCAACCTCTCCACCTCTTTTCCAATTTCTGACACACCTATTTCCCCATACGTACGGCCATTGTTTTAATACCTGCTTCATCAAAGGAGTTTGTAACGAAATAACTAGTAGTTCTGTGAACAGTAGACCTCCCTCCATGTTATTATCGTTACTACAGTCTTACTAGTAGTTCTGTGAACAAGTAGACGTCCCTCCATGTTATTATCGTTACTATAGTATTACTAGTAGTTCTGTGAACAGTAGACCTCGCTCCATGTTATTATCGTTACTACAGTTTTACTAGTAGTTATGTGCACAATAGACCTCACTTCTTTCATGTTCTTAGCGAAAATGTAGTGAGACGCAATGAAAGAATAATAAACAAATATAGATCTAGCAGCACCTATGTTACGAGCATATGCAGATACGTTTATTCTAAAATACACCTCTCTTTTCCCTATTCTAACCTAATTAGTGTAAATATGTGGATATCCTCGACTGGTAGTAAAACCCGGTGCATGAAACAAGTATTTACAAAGCTATAGCTATCACATGACACCAACCATTCTTCCGCCACTTAGTAAAACAAAGCTCAATCATTAGATATCCGACTTAACGACGGAGCTAAGGTATCTTACTAGAGCAGTCGTAACTCGTGTTTTTTTTTCTGCGCCACGTCTTATACTACCAGTTCGAGTTATACGCATATAAACCAATTACGTTAGGATATTATGAGTTAATAAGACTGATTGAGAGGGAGTATATTCGATTTTGGCAGAGGAAGAGTGTAAAATAATTTAGAAAAAAATCCCCCTCAATAATACCCAACCGGGATTCGAACCTTGATCTCTCAGTAATCAGCAAGTCCCAGTCTATTGTTAGAGAGACTCCCCTACATCATTCGACCATCAAAACGAGTAATTTAACAGTTGCTTCAACGCAACCGTAATCGGATCGGTTGGCGCGTGGACTAAACGTTAAGCTCTTATAGCCCGGTTTTTCTGTAAAGTCGAGGCTGGGGTTCATTTCCCGACCGGAGGCATGGAAGGTGTTTTTTCCCCCTAAACTGTTTCTCACTCTAACTCCACGAAAATGAGGGTGCAGCTACTATCAATACTACCTTCCCCTACTTGACCCAATTAGCGTAAATACGCGGATATATCTGGTGGATTGTTAGACGCGGAGCCCAGAATAAATTTAAAAAAAATCTTGGACACGATGGCTACCATGGATAGCTAAGATCATTCGGCCATCGAAATTTTACTGCACAATTTTAACAAGTGTGTAACTATAAGCTATATATAGTGATTTAATGATTTCCGATCATTACAGTTCATGAGCTATAAGGGGTCAAACTTGATATTTTATGATTTTTTCATACTGTTGTTAAGGTGAATTAAGCGTAATTAATGTATGGAGCTAAAATTTAGTATAACTAGACATTCATATGAGATATACAGATTTACCTTTATAATATTAATTTTTACATCCATCACTGTTTCCAGCCTGTGGCCTGGGTCAGTTTTTTTTTTATTCAAGACATATATTTTCCACTACCGGCTGGCTAGGCCTGTCGTATCTTCATATCCCTAATTGTATAACTTGAGACTAAGACAAGCATAACATCCAGTCCCCTGCCGTTAATTTACCAATGTGAATGAGTAAACCCATATTTCTTCATTGATACATTTTTCGGCCATGCCGGGAATCGTGCCCGAGACCCTTAGCTCAGTGAGAAGACACGTTACTCACTGAGCTAAGGTTTCAGATTCATTTATACTAATAATAGTATTTTAAATATTTCATTGTGTAGGCCTCCACCTCATATGATTGTCTATTTATACTCAATTTTAGCCCAATACTTTAGTTACTTAACCTTGACAATGGTACGTAAAAAGCACAAAATAGCAAGTTTAAACCCTCATAACTCATAACTTAAAAATGTATACACTTGTTTAAATTGTGCAATAAAATGTTGATGGTCTGACCTTAATGTGCACGTTATTAACCAACCTATTATGTCAACACTTTAGAACAGACACAACATCCAGTCCTCTGGAGGATAAATCACCAATGATAAAAACGTTTTGTCGTACCTAAAACTTAATTTGGGATAGAATTGAAAACTGAATTTTTTTTTTTACTTTATCTTCGCTAAATACCAATTAATAAATAAACGTTAATTCTTTTCATCAAGCTATTGTATTCATGGAAACGACTGTAATGGTATTTATATCCACCGGTCGAGTAACGCCTCATCTTTTTAACGACTCGTTTCTCGGATATTGGTCTTCTATAAACTAATCATGGTGGCTTGGCTCCTTTCTGTGTGATGTAAAGGCGACATATGAGACAATATCATGACCTATTAGCCGAGATAGTATATTTTAAATTATAGAATATTTGTTTATCAATTTTGTTGTGACCCGTTTCTGTGACAGCGTGGTCTAAGGTGCTATTCTCGTAGCAGACTAGATTGCCGCTGACGGGGAGATTGAGGTTCTAATCTCGGTCGGGTGTACTGTGGGTGGTTTATCTAAAATGGTTTTCCATGCAAATGTGGATACACTTTATCTAAATATAGCCTTCCTAATCCCTAAAACCATTAGCGTAGTTAGTATATAAGCGTATAAACTGAACGTGTAGTAAGACGCGGTGATATAAAAAAAATGGTTGCGTACCCACTTCAGTGGCCAAACACTTTTTCGGGTTGAAGGGCTCATGAAACGTTGACATAGGTTACATCAAATTCTCGAGTTTGACGATCACAATAATTTCTCTACCAAAAGGGTGCAAGAAAGTAAAAATCTGATTAGATATTTTGATGGATGTCAACGTTTTATGACTCTTTGATCCCAAAACATTTTTGTTTTTTTTTCAATGAAGTCTGTCTGTTACAGGTACTAAGTCTATACAGGCTAAAACTTTGTATCTAGGGTTTTCATTAAGTTTCCCAAAAGTTTGTTTTAAAATAATCCATCCAAATCTAAATTTAAGTGTGGTTTCCTCATAGGCGAAAAGATAAATGTTTTCGTTCAAAATCGATTCTAACAATTTGGATTAAAAGTGACACATGCCTTGACGTATAAAAAACGTGAAAGTAGATATAGTAGATTTTATAGCTGTCAAATACGTCCATTCATATAAAAGTTAAGGTATATATTTATTATTTAACATCATCAACCGTTTCCAGCCTGTGACCGGGTCAGTTTAGTAAAATGCCTCACATCTTCCTCTATCCTTCCAACATTCTTCCTCCTTTATTGCTTCCATTCTTCTCCACTCACTTACACACTTTATGTTATATGCTCCTCCCCTCTTTTTCTTTGGTTCCCTTGCGGTCTTTTTCTTACATACTTCATTCCCATCATCTTCTTTGGCATCCTCTTCTTTTGTTTCTTACTATTTACCCTAATCTTAGAATGAGGACTTTTTGAGTTAAACGTCGTTAAAAGTTAGTTATTTCTACTTTTTCATAAATGTTTGTATGTCTATAAATCTTGAAATTATCGATTTCTAATCATATGTTCACACTACGCATACTCTGAAAGGCAGCAGTCTTACCTTGATGGAGTACACTAAAATGAAGCTTATAAGATATGGCCATAGTGTAATTGGTCAAGGTAAGACTGGTTTTTTTTTAGGGTAAACGAGGAGTAAATGTTAATACCTTTAGTCTCAATCTTTGTTAATATTGCATTATTAAAAATAATAACTAAATTCTTTAATAATGCAGGATTTAGAAACGTCTGCAAATAATATATATTGCTGATCCGTTAGACCAGCGTTTTTCAAACTGTGATCCTCTATAATTATCTCAGTCTACATAAGGCAATTTTATAATATTCCCTATTTGTTTTTAAAACTATAAAATAGCATCTGGTTCAAGATCTACTTTGATCTAAAGAGATTGAGAATACTTGCGTTAGACAGACTCCTTTAGAACAATTATATATCCATTCGCCTCGTTAGTTATTTTAGGTGCTTTGCCAAAGTATCACAAATGTTTACGCAAGGCATAAAGAATTTTAAATTGTTTTATTTGGTAACGTTTTTTAAAATGTCAGGAACTGTCGCAAGTTACCGTGACACGGCTGTAGTTGCGAAGTTCCTGATAAAAATACACATTGATACGAAATCACACGAGCCAACAAACAGGTTTTATGCGAAAAGGCGTAAGGGAAGTACTTCTACATCACATAAAGGTTTAGTACAATTAGTAATAGGAGTATTTTTACACAGTTATTATTCTATGAATAAGTAATCCAACCTCTCGCTAAAGGACATGAAAAGAAACACCTTCCCAACAGATTACGCGTTGTAAATATACATTATAATATAATTTTGTTTCAACTCGACATTTTGGCAAATGGCACTTTTTGAAGGTATATTTAATGGTTTGTAGACATGAGAGTGAATTGGTCTATTTGTTTTCTTCTTGTAAACGTCCTGTTGTGTGAATTAAAAGTGACTGCGAGGGAAGGTAATGTGAATTTCTGTGATAATTTTATTTATTTATTATCTAGTCAGTTTTATCATTACTTTAAAGAAGAAAATATTTATTTTAGGGTCGACTTTTTTTTATAATTAAAACATTACGCCTACTTTTAGATGTACACTCCGTTTATCCTGAGAGGTAGGTAGCAGTCTTACCTTAACGAATTGCACCATGGCACCATCTTATCCGCTGCACCAGCGGTTCTGAAATATTGTGCCGTTGCACACCAGTATGCCGTAAAATTCAATAGATGCACTGCGAAGTTATTAACGTTCGGTTATTGTTGATAAATAAATAATTAAAAGTAGTTTCAATTATATATATTTTTTAAATAGTTTAAGAATAAAAGTTCAAAAGCTTTAACATATTTATTTTCCAAAGAATTTAATGGCTTAGAATCAAAGACTTGAGCAATTTAATGAGTGACTGACCACATGGTGTAGTGGTTATTGTATATGGCTACGAGTCTAGGGGTCCCGGGTTCGATTCCAAGTTGTTACCTTGGGTATTTTTCCTGAAAGAGGAATTACCCCAACGTTCACCAGGGTTTGGTTAGTTAGGCTTAAGCTGGGTTTAATTAACTGGTTCCATACCTTCATACTCACCGTCACCATTATCTCACCTCATCTCATATCGGGACATGGAAAGAGCCTCCACGAAAAGGATGTACGATTAGTACATTCGGGCGTCCCCTGAACAACGGTACATTAGTACTGGTTAATCTCTCCACTACTGGTATGCAAATGATGTATATATATTATATATAGATAGATAGGGGGTCAAATTACGCCATATTCATTAGAGGATTGTAGGGGTCGCGTCTTACATAAGAGTAGTAGCTAGCCTTGCGTGGTTTAGGAGTAATAAGTATATATATTTAAGGCCTTGAAGAGCAAATGATCCCTGGACAACTTAGTAGGAAGAGCTTCAGCACTGAAGACAAAGGACCAATTTATACCGTTGTGTAAATGTGTAATTTAATCTACGTATCGTGCACCCAGTTTTCATCAAGCAAGCCTACCTCGCATGGTTCCATTATGGTATAGCGCAGAGTATTTGTTTCGTTCACGGCACACTATTCCTTCACGCGAGTCCTGTTGGCGACACTACGGGAGACTCGGCCATGGACATGCTCAGAGACTTCTCTCAGTTGAACAGGAAATACGAGTGTGTTTTGTCCTCTTTTCAACCACGAATCGAAATAATTATGTATCAGAAATGACAAGCTCAAGTTACTCATTAAATTATATATATATATATATATATATGTATAGCACATCTGGGCTACATCAATCTGTAGCTAAGTAGCTGAAAGATTATCCAGTACTAATGTACCGTTGTCCAGGGGACGCCCGAATGTACTAATCGTACATCCTTTCCGTGGAGGCTCTTTCCATGTCCCGATGAGGTGAGATAATGGTGACGGTGAGTATGAAGGTATGGAACCAGTTAATAAACCCAACTTAAGCCTAACTAACCAAACCCTGGTGAACGTTGGGGTAATTCCTCTTTCAGGAAAAATACCCAAGGTACCAACTTGGAATCGAACCCGGGACCGCTATGCCCGTAGCCAGGTGCACTGACAACTAAACCACGGGGCCAATTACTCATTAAATTGCTAAACTTTTTGATACTAAGCCATTAAATTCTTTGGAAAATAAATATACTAAAGCTTTCGACCATTATTTTTACTTATTTAAAAATGTATATATATACAGCTGTAAAATTTACCTCCAGCACCTGAGATGAATTATTACTACCTGGCTATATATGCGTAACCACTTCTGGGTCAAACGCAACCAACTTTTCTCCAGGTATGTGACGTAATTTGACTCACGTAACATTTTATCTACGGCTGTGATGTCATTTGACCCACAGAAACTCTGCTGAGCTATTATTACTAAACAATTACAAACAAAACCCGATGCGACCGATGTATTTTTGTGGCTGTGG
Source organism: Timema bartmani (assembly GCA_902151455.1). Taxonomy (NCBI): domain Eukaryota; kingdom Metazoa; phylum Arthropoda; class Insecta; order Phasmatodea; family Timematidae; genus Timema; species Timema bartmani. The sequence continues at coordinate 15,895 of CABFWB010002178.1, forward strand.
CGTCATTTGAGCAACATGTATTTCCGGTTGCAGTACAACGTTGGTCCCTTTTGGTGTAGATTAGTATGAATAAGTATTATTTCATAACGTTAATCATTAATTACTAGATTCATGGGTGACGGCGGGATGAAGCACTTTCAAATAACACCTGCGACAAAATAGTTTTTAAAAATAACATTTTGCAGCACTTTTAACTATTTTAGTAAAACTTTACTTTGTGGCATTTTTAAGTATGTCATCCTTAATTTTTTGAGCTATATCAAAATGCACTAATTGGTTAAATTTTAACATTCTACAAGAGTAAATGTTTTGTATATTCAAACCAATCCTTTCTGTCATTGAGGACATTGTTTTCCAAATATAGGCTCGGATAGGTTAATCTCAAACCTAAATAGATGTTTAAATTTAAAAAGTAATGTTAGTTTGTGTTAACACCAATATAAAATAAAATTATAAATAGATAGTTATGTTGAACTCAGCTCATTATTTTACCAGTAAAATAATCTCAAAACATGTTATAAAACCTCTAAACTACATCCATATTTATTCGAATAGTCTATTAAAACCCAAGTTTGATTAATATCAATCAATTTTGAACCATATTTTTTTTTAATTACTTAACTGCTTGTTTGTATTCTATTTAAAAGTAGCATGTAAGTATCTATATATAATGTCTGGTAATATTCTTAAAAACAATCTTATCGTGCCTAGTTGCACTTATCTATAATCTAAAGCACTTTGCTCAAGTGCGTGGCGGATTTAAGAGTTTTACAACTTGCAAGTAAATACAAACACGTTTTACATATAGATGTATAATTCATTACTTTTTAGTTCGATTCGTTTCAGTGGGTAGAAACATTTGAGCTAAACTTTAAAAATAAAAATAATATTATAAATTACATGCACTCGTGGCTACATTTATGTTTATTAGTCATCAATCCAAACCAGTAAAAACGTTTGTTTGTTTGTTTTAGTACCGCGTCTTACTACCCGTTAGTCATACCTGTATTTGATAACTAAGCTAGTTGATTATAGATGAAGGAAGGTCGGATTTACAGGACGTGTACCTGAATTTGTAAGGAGGAAGAGTGGAAAATTAATTAGTGAAAAAAAATCACCTTTAGTACACCCTGCTGGGATCTGAACCCCAATAGCCCCGTCATCAGCAGCACAGTCTACTGCGAGAGTGATGTATTTAGAACATTAGACCGCTGAAGTGTGTGATTTAGTTGTTATTCTTGGTTAATGATGTCATAATACTTTTTCCTATTTTCCCAATTATAGGTCTGACCTCGGTGAGGTATGCCAAGCGACCTTCTAAAAGAGCGCTACGAGGTCCCGATGCCTCCAGAGTAGGAAGGTTAACTCCACAGTTCATGTCTTCAGATTACATAGACGATCCGGAGACTCACTATATCCTTAAACAGCTATTGCGACGTAAAACAAACTCGAAATACAAAAAAAGACCAAGACTACTCTATGACTATTCGAACAAATATATGCCGGTGTATCCGAAACGTCCCAGAAGAAATGGGAAATTTCAACGAGTACTCGAGTTACCACAAGACGTTTATAATCCAGTTGTGAAGGTAGACACACATAAGGAATCACAGGAAGAGGACACTTCCAATACAAAAACGACGTCTTTGGAAGACGAGGGAGGAAACAACGCTGAGGAGATGCCCTCAAAAATATTGCAACAGCGACGTCCCCAAAAACCGACGGGTCGAAGACTGATCGAAGACCCTCAAAACCTCAAAGACAACGCGAGAGGGATACAGATATCGGACGAATCGAATCAGTCCTCGTCACGAGAAGAACGATTGGGAGAGAACGTGAGATCAGGATCTTCTTGGGAACTAAAACATGTCACCCCTTTAAAGAAACGGTCGCGTGGAGTTAAAAGCTCTAAGCCCGCCAAACTGGTGGCGTACAGAATAGAGCGCCCTTCAACGATTTTCATAAACTCAGATGCGTCGATGGAGGTTTCTCCTCACAAATTCGTAACGGTGGATAATTACGTTCACTCCTCAGAGGAAATGTATCCTGTAGCTATAAAGGATTCTGATGACTCATTGAGGCTCTATCCACAGAAGGAACTGGCATCAGACGTGGTAGAATCAAACAGTTATGAAGGATCACCCCAAGAGGAGGATGAAGATCAATCATTGGTTACTGTTCAATCTGAAGAGTCACCAGAACAACCGCAAGCACGTCGAAGGAGCATTGGTAATAGCGGAACATTTTACGCCAACCCGCAAGAGGAAGAAGAAGGCCGATCGCTGCTCATCTTGCAATCCGAAGAGACGCAGGAAAATTCTCAGCGGCGTCGGTGGGACGGTATGAAACGTAGAGTAATCTATGACCCTGAGATATTGCCCCAAAAGAAACTAGGGACACCAAGAAACTTGCCCAAGGAAACAAGTCCGCCGAACGGTGAGGATCCCGGCGGGCAAGAGAATACTTCTGGCGAGTCCGACGAGTGGCCGCCGAAAGAGGATGCCAACAAGCCCGACCGTCCCCGGACAGGGAGGCGCGAGGAAGGGGAGTGTCTCCAAGACGACCGATGGCCCATCGGATCCGGGGAAGACATCCGCATCTGCGTGTGTGACTACCACATCAGTGTCCGAGGGATGGTGTGCAACCCCCCGTCAGAAGGGCCGGAGTCGAAACAGGGGAGGGCTTGGGCCAAGAGAAAAAACGCCAGCTTAGTCAAGAAATGGAAGCCTTCCAAAGGATTTGGCAAAGCTACGAAGAAGAAATTTCTAAAGCAGAGAAGGAGCCTTAGACCGTAGGTCAGCTATCCGTGGCTCAATCGTTCTTTGACGTGCCAGGCATTTCTTTTAACGATGGAGGAGTGTGCTAGAGACTTATCAAATTCACATACACTAGAACCTCGTAAATACAAACTAATTGGGACTGAAGCTTGTTCGGATTAGCGAAAATTTGGATTAATCGGGAGAATGCGGATGGGTCTACGGGGAGGAAGAGTATTTCTACCCATTTTAAATCACAGTTGGAATGAGATTTATAAAATTTACATTTATTTAATCGATGTAGAAGATCTGATCTGTAATTTTACATTTACAGTATATCTTTTTACAGTACTGTAATTAGTTTTAGCTACAGGAAACCACATTGTGTTGACTACAACATGTAAATATTTAGCATCTATTTAGGAAGTGGCTTGTTAATTTAAAATAGGGCTCGAGCCAAAATGGAGTTGAAAAGTAGCAACAAGTCTCGATAGAATAAAAACTTTAAATTTGAAGTTATAATAATTTTTATTTTAAAGCACGTCTTACTCGAAATGTTGTATTTCATAGACCAAAGTAAATGGTTATAAACGTAGATCTAGCCTTTCTCAAACAAATTCTTCATTTTTTTAAACGTCGCATCACAACAATGAAAAAATACCTAGAACTTGTTCTAGTAGTTTTCGAAGATTAAAAACTCGCATTCACACTAGAAATACTGCAATGAGAAGATATTTCCCTTAGGGTCATTCAACCACCATGCAAAAATTTAATAAGTAAATAAGTTATAAATAGTGACTCAATGATTTCCAATCATCACAGTTCAGAAGCTATAAGGGGTCAGACTTGCTATTTTATGCTTTTTACGTTCCATTGTTAAAGTAGAGTGATTAATGTATGGGGCTGAAATTTAGTATAACTAGACTTTAATATGAGGTGTACAGAATTAAACATTTATAATATTAATATATATTAATATTTCATTGAAATAATTATAATATTAATACTATTACTATCAATATTATAAGTATAAATACAGTAGAACCTCGTTAATCTGGACTAATTAGGACCAAATTTTGTTCGGATTAAGCAGAATAATACCGGAATACAGTATTTTCACGAATTTAAAATTACATTTGAACGAGTTTAATAAAATGTTCATTTATTTAACTGATTTATCCCACGGGATATGTGCTGCAATTATTTCAAGTTACAGGAAAACACATTGTGTTGAATGCATCATGTAAATATTAAGCATTTATCATCAGATGTAATTGTTTCTAACAATATTCTCTTTTAACTTTGAGCTTGTTAACCAATAAAATATATTTCATTTTACATTTGATATTTTTCCTCATTTTCCGAAGTGTGTTCGGATGATTGGAATTTCGATCTATAGGAATTTTACTGTATTTCATCGCGTAAACCTCATATGAATGTCTAGTTATACCAAATTTAAGCCCCGTACATTAATTACTTTGTCTCGTTGGTACGCGAAAAGCATAAAATAGCAAGTTTGACCCTTTATAAATTGTGAACTGTAATGATTGGAAATCACTGACTCACTATTTATCGAATATAATGCTACACTTGTTAAAGCGTTGATAGTCGAATGACTTTAAGGGGGTTGGTGCCCTTAGTGCATAATATGAATATACGTCATTTAGGGGGTGAAACTCAGGCAGGTGTTCTCATCAACTTGTGATTTCTGTATCACCTAGCTGACTCTTGTTCTCAGCCTCTCAATTGTAACACAATTAAGTTGTTTTTAGTTGCGTTAATAATGGCATATAGCTTCTTTTTTTACGCCTGTGCAGATATTTGAGCACAAATAAAATAAGATATTGTCTCTTTATCTTAGTTTAGTTGTATAAAATCACAAAGTGTACTAATACCTTAATTATATATAAATTAGGCCGATGTCAATTTTTCAGCTACGTCTCCCGACAAATTACTGCACCTTAAAACCTTAATCAACATAAATATTATGTTAAATGTAGTTTAAAATTTATATCTATGGTGCGAATTGAGTCCAGGAAACGTGGCTAAATGCGGCAATATTTAACCGTCGAGCAATATATAAATTCGCCCTGCTCTCAAGGTCAGTAATAATTAATATTTTCAAGGCAGAGTCTGTGATGGACTAGTGCGTGACCATGTTTAGCTAAGGAGTGTAAACCGTGGCAGTTCTGCATGAAGTGATTTCACCGGGCCTAGCAATATATTGCTACTTAGCCTAGAACTACGTGAGTACAAATTTTTTACTTTCTCATTTCATGAGAAAGTATCGTAGTGGTGAAAAGTTTCCATCTCGATATTCCGAATGGCTCAAACTATTTTGTTTTAAATATATATATATATATAAATTAATTGATGGAAAATTTATAAATTATTTGAAACTTTTTGTAAATATATATCACGATTTGCTTCAAAATAAAAATACTGTTTTAAATAATAAGGTAAGGGTAGTTTATTTATGAAAATTTTTAGAAAGTTAGAAAAAAATTTTAAATGGGTAACTGAGAACTGATTTTTACGATTATTAAGAGTATATTTTTACTTTTGCAAATATAAATAATTTGAGGATAGGATGAAAAACTGAATTTTTAAATATGGAATTTTTTCAAAAGTTGCTTAAACAATTTTGTTTAAAATTTATTATATGACGTTTGTTTATTGTTACTAACAAAGCTACGTTTGTTTTTCTGCCAAAAACTTACATAATCATTGTAGGTTTAAACAAAATTATTTTAAACTATAATACAACATTGGAGAAAGTTTGTACGATTGTGTCGTACCATTATTTTATTTTTGCATTTTGAAATGGATATGATTTGATATCAAATCGGCACCCAGGTGTATTGAGGATTATTTTGTACTTAATAGGTTTCCCCAGACCTCCTCTATGCAAATGCGGGTACATTTCCTCTAAATTATTTTCTAATGTCTACCCATTTATTTGAACTAATATGGGGTATCCCGAACAAATTGTGAAACACGATACAAAAATTTAAAAAAAAAAGATAAAGGTGCAACAAAACTTGTTTTTAAAGTTATTTGATGTAAACTTTCTGAACAGATTGACTATATCAGTACACGACTTATACACAAACTTAAATCTAGAACAAACACAACACCCAATCCTCTGGTCATTAATTTATCATTGTGAAAGGGGGAAGTCCACATTTCTCCAATGATAAGCATTTCGGTCGTGTTGGGAATAGAACCCGGGACTCTTATACTAGGTTAGGGGACTGAGCTAAAGGCTTCTTACAATACCTTAAAAACCTGCCGATTTTTCGAGATTATAGTTACTGATGAATAAAGGTGCCACATGCGATGGGCCGTGATTAAGTCCCCAAACAGAAGACATGTTTTTTTTTTGTTTCAATGAACCACTTATCGAAGCGATTAAAAACATAAAAAAAACTAGGGCTGTAGATAAGGTGTTTGAGCTATTTACAGCTTCTTCCTCGTTCTCCTATTTCAGTACAGCCTTACTCTATAAGAAATAAAAGATCCGGGCCTATAGTCCGTTGTTGAATTGTATTAGCAGCCTAAAACCCCTCTCCTCCACCTATAAACAAAGCTTGATAAAACGAGTAATATCTATGGCATTATTTTGTCCCTTGAGTGACAGGAGAGAAAGATAGTACAGGAGGTAGGCATAATAAAAAGTATTCCAAGCTATCCAAGATGGAAGAGCGCACACTCCAAAGACAAAGTTTCCACTTAAGTAATTCTCACCCTCTCTTTTTAAACCTCCCCCTTCCCTCGAGTATGGGAAATTTATCTTTTCATTACAGTAACTCCACCTTTCCTCCTAAACCCCGTCTTGACAGCTCGCTTCGCTATTGAAGTGCTTGCATTCTTGGGGTCTCTTGTTCGTTTGACAAAGTGGCGGCAGTTTGATGTTAACAAGAGGCCGCGAGACCCGCCCTGCCCCTCCCACCCCCCTCCCAGGACAAGATTACACTTTATAAAATAGAGAGGACGACCAAGAAAATAAAGAAGGTCCCGTATAATATAGTTTACTAAAATACAGTAGAACTTTTTTAATTCGAAATCCAAGGGATATCTAAAAAGAATCGGATTAACCATTTTTATGAATATCTAGGCAGCTGGTAATAAATCTACATATAAACACACACATTTTATATAAATGGAATATAAAACACACAAACACAGTATATACATACAAGAAAAAACAAAAAAATTAAACACAAAATACAAAACTAAAAAAAATTAACTTACTAAACTTCCAGACTTAACTCAGTCAGTCAGGACGTCACATGATTACATTGTCACACAGAATCGATGAAAGCAGAGCTAAACACATCCCTTACTCTAGGCAACCCTCTCGCCACCAGTGTATGCGTCAATAACAACTTTATATTACATTCTCGGCATTTGATGGTGAGTTCATAAAAGTCGTTAAGTTAGGTTTGAAATGAGTACAAACTTGAAAAAAAATAAGCAATAGGATTCTAACTATCCCAAAATTCCCTTCTAAAATCCTAATTATGGTCAGAGCCTACTGTAGCAGGACTTCAGATGTCCTGTAGAACACCGACGAAGTTTCTGTACTTGATTCGACCCGCGCTGTGGGCAACCAACCTCGTCTTGTCTGGTTTGCCGGTGATGCAGAGGTCTGCTGGTTCGAATCCTGGTTGGGTGCACTGAAGGCGGCTTATTCCTAAATTATTTTCCCACTCTCTTTTCACGCATATTCAAGTATACATTGCCCGATCGGGTTGTAAGTTGCGATGAAAAAACGTAAAAAATAACTTCTAACGTAAGTTTAAGTGTGTTTACAAGTCACTATATGAATAAATTGTATTTTATTAGAAAAGTTAAACTCTTTCTGCTACTCTTTCATGATGTTTTCATATTCATACTAATGAGGTGGAGAGAAAGGTAGAATTTAGAGGAAATGTACCCACACTTGTATTCAGGCCAAGTGGAAAACCATTAAGAAATATATACATTAGTACACCCGACAGTTTTTGGGCCCTAATCTCCCCCGTTACCTGAAAATCAGATTATAATAAACTTACGCCTTTGTCTGCGTGCCCTCCATTGCGGGTATAGATCTTTCTTTTTGTTTAACCCCGCGCCTTACTGCCCATTAGGGCTATACGAATGTGTACTAATCACGCTAATGTGTTAGGGATGAGGGAAATGGAATTTATATGAAGTGTATCCGCATTTGCGCGAAGAATACTTTTTGATCTAGTTATCAACATTATTGGCTACTAGCTTAGAGCCCCGGGTTCAATTACCAGCCGTACTACAGGTATTTCTCCCAGAAGGATAATTATTCCTATGGTCACCATGGTCTGGTTAGTTAGGCTTAAGTTAATTTTAAGACTTCTACTGGTACCACATAATGCTAATAATAATCACATCATTTCATCGGGGAGAAATAAGCACACCTACACTATGCGCCAACATCAGAAGACGGTTACGTATTTTCCAGTAGAAGACTAGAAGGGTCTAGCTTAGCCGACAAACCCTGGACGCATACGCTAGTATACAGAATGTTCAAAAACTCAAAGCCTAAACAGCACATATAAGTTGTTTGAACCAAGAGTAATACAAAATCCCTGTACACTTACATCTGAAAAACTATTCTAATATCGTTAAATTATGTTCAAAGTTTAGGCGTACAGCGCCGGGAGAGCAAAGCTGTTCAAACATGCGTGTACAACAGGTTGCATAGGAGCTAGGCGCACGGCACTACACAACTCGACATCTTGGAGCACGGCAGCAGAACTTAGCACAATTAATAGAAAACAACACACCAGGCCATCTAGAAATGTGAATACGTTCTGAAGGTTATCATTAACGGGCCTACATCACAGGTAGTGCTTGCCATTATTACATATGTAGTGCCACGCGCCTAACCCCTTTGCAACCTGTTGTACACGCATGCCTGAACAGCTTTTCTCTCCCAGTGCTATGCGCTGAAACTTCGAACACAATTTAATGGCATTAGATTAGTTTTCCGGATGTAAGTGTGAATGGATTTTGTATTGCTATTGGTTCAAACAAGCTATATGTGCAGTTTTGGCTATGAGTTTCCAAACACTCTATATATCTCAGCTATTGAGGTAACACCACCCCACCCCCCTGGAACATTTTGTCCGAAAGTTAAGACTGAGCTACATCCCTTCAATAATACTGTGTCCCAGTTTTATCAAAACAGAGCACACATAATGAGGCTTAAATGACGTGTCTGGTTTCACCTTCTAAAGAGAGTTTTGGGCTGCAAGTCCTAAGACCACAGACTTTTGAAAGCGGCTTGGTTGCGATTAGAAGAACAAAATTATCCATTCCTACTGGGTAAGGTGATACATTAAATATTTATGGAAGGAAGGATTTCGGTCATTTGTAGAGAATCTGTTAAGTGGATTGAAAAGGGG
>CABFWB010002178.1:43082-78275 GCA_902151455.1 Timema bartmani
GGGGGGGGGGGGGGGGGGGGAAGGGTACAAAGGTTATATTGTATTTACACATGCGCTCTTCCCTTATTTGTTTTATCTGAGGTATCGTGCACTTTCTGAACTTACTGATTCAGCACATAACTAGCTTAAAATCTAGGACAGACCCAACACCCAACGACACCGACCGTTAATTTTTAATTATGATTTGGAAATCCCACATTTCACCAATTATACATTTTTCTGACATGCCGGGAATCGATCCCGGAACTCTTAGCTCGGTAGGCAGACACGCTACCAACTGATCTAAGGTGTCGTTTCTTCCTTTAAATATATTTTATTTTTGTAGTGCGTATCACTACTCGTCTGCGCTATCTGTATTTAGAGTCACTAGTTGAGTCAAAGGTTTATAGGAACGTACCCGCATTCGTGTGGTGGGAGTAGGGAACCACCCAAGTACACGAGGTGAGGAATCGAACCCTGCCCTCTCCGTCACTGTAAATACCAGACCACGTGAGTTAAGCGTCCTATTTTACGTTCTCACCTATACCAATTTATTTTAGCTAACTATTACAATTATTAATAACGATTAGGTCGAGTACCCGCATTTGCGTGGAAAGAGAGTGGAGAACCCTTTAGGAAACACCCACTGGCTAGGATTCGAACCCTGATCTTCCCATCATCGGCAGTGTAGTCTATTGGCGAGAGTGACGCCTTAGACCATTCGACCAGTGAAGTGGGTATTTACGTCAAGTACTGATCTACGCTCAGTAAGTGCATTAATAGTTTAATTGATTTTCTTAGGTGGCCACATGGTCTAAGGCGTCCACACTCGCAATATACTGGACTGCTGATGGCTGGAAGATAGGGATCGAATCTCAGTCGGGTGTATTGAGGATGGTTTTACACTCTCCTTCCATGCAAATGCGGGTACACCTCCAAATTCAACCTTACTCATACCTAAAACATTAGCTTAATAAGTACATATTAGGTAAAATTCGAATGGGTATTCAGACGTGGTACTAGATTAAAAAAAATCTACAGCCACAGCGGTGACCATTAGGCTTTTATTCTTTTCGTCGATGATAGGAAGCCTAGGATTGAAGCCCCTCCCCTTATTCCCTCCAACCCTGCCCCCCTTCCCTCTTTTTAGTTTCCATGATCTAAGTCCTGAGTGCAATTCATTTGGTATAATGAGGTGGCCACAGTCAGGGGAAATGTTAAAAACCTTGAAAATCTAGGAAATTGATAACTGTCATTATTAAATGCCAGGGAGTTGTGTAGTCAAATCAGGTGAAATGGTTTTATTTAGTTGTCTATGAAAGATAAATGTATTATTTGCAACCCATTCAAGCACTGTTTTTTTTTTTTTTACCAAAGTTAATGTATATTTATAAATGAGTGAATTTCAAAAATAGGGTAGCTATTTATAATGAATCGAGTATTTTGTATTATTTTGAGCTTCCATATCATTTCTGATATGAACTTAGTCCGGGAAATTTGTATATTTGAATTAGGAAAGAGTTAATTTCCTTCGATTTTGGGACTACCTTGAATGATAATAGTTATAATAACACAAAGAAACATCTCAGTCAAAATTTGTTCATTACCGTATTGGAACATAGTTCAAGGGCAGCAGGGGCACCATAATTCAACGCTAAGTGGGCGGCCAGACTTAGCGAGCGACTAAAATATAAAATAGAACACATTGGTTGTAATGAGAGGTGGCCAGACTGGAGCGCGCGAGCGACTGAGCGCGCACGCTTGAAAGATGGAACTGGTTCTATTTTTCAAGCGCGCACACTTGACCCGATACAGTCTAGTTTACAGGCGCTAGGCAATATTATTATATGTTGGTTCATTGAGTGCTAGGAAAACTTCTCATTCTGACATTTTTATTAATATCGAAAAGTTTAGCACACTTGCTACTAACGGCCTAATTTAATTGGTAAGATAATAAACCATATATATACATATGAAATGAAAAAAAATATGTATATGTAAAACTGATATGTTAAAATACTTCAATATTATCAAAGTAGGCCTTTACAAATAAGAATCACCATTAACGTGGAGAGAGGATGAGAAAACCACAACAATGAATCACTTGTTAAAACCCCCCTCAGTTCACTGAGCCAAGATTCGGAGCCTCCTTGTCAACAACTTGAGAGCTATCTGCTAATCACGCGCTCGTTCGCACGCTCGCCAGTCTGGCCACCCAGTTGCTTGCGCGCTCGCTCGCACGCTTGTCAGTCTGGCCGAACCCTAAGGGTTCATCCTTAAATTACGTAAAGGTCTTTCCCCATGATTTTTTACCCTACCATCACATAAGGGATCGTAAAATTTTCCGTTCCGCTTCCCCCTCTATCTTTCGTAATTGTTTTACGATTTGATAAATAAGATTATATGAATCATAAAATTATTTTTATTTTTATAGCTATTAAAACAAAGTCATTTATTTATAATACACATACAACTATTTTTTTAGCAAACATTAAGTCTGTATAACAATTATTTCTATAAAACAGTGAAAATTAGTGATTAAAGTCAATGAAACATTTCAGAGTTTTCGTGGGTTTTTTTTACTATGTCTCACCATAAGTATTGATAAAAAAACACCTAAAGATGGATTCTGACCCTCTTCACCCCTCGTAAGAAAACGTAAGAAAATACTGACCTACCCCCACCCTCTGAGCCCTTACGTAATTTAAGGACGACCCTTAGCGACCATTGTGTGTAGTTATAAATCATAATCATACCTGACCATAATTGAGTTGCTCGGACCAATAATATTGCTTGTACGTGACTATACATTTTCCAGGCCATGCATATTGCACTCCGTGTTAATAAACACCTCTACCTGCGGGCAGCGTCCCGTTGTGTTTTTTTTCTTCCAGTTAATGATGTCATATCTCCAGCTGTTTACCTTCCATTAAACCATGCCGTGGCAATAATACCGACAAGGATGGCGTGGCGTTAAGGGGTCTGCCTCAGTCATCAAGAAAGTATCTATCGTTTCCAGGCCACATGGTTTAATATACAATGGTCTGCGTAGTTTTCTGAAACTACTTCTCTACTCTGTTTAAGCTATATTCCCTTTCGTACTTCACCTACAGCCACCCTTTGTCTTGTCAATAAGAAAGCGGGGAAAGAAAACTATGAAACTTCTTGTCTCAAGGTAAAGAGGAGCGCTCGCTGCTAATTCTCAAATATCGTACAATTTTCTGTTAGGAGTCTATCAAAAGACTACTGCCATCCTTAGAGGAAGGCTAAATCTAGAGACCTTTTTTTCATCAAGCCTGGTCTAATATCTCGCAAATATGATTTAAAAAAAGTCGTTGAAAATGAACTAATGTCACATGTTCTTATATTAATAAAATTCAAACTATAGGACTGTTAGGAAAAGAGCTTTGTTGGAATCTTTCGATTTTATTTTGGCGTGAACCATATTTTGAAATAACGCATCGTTAAATATTGCATTAGAGCTGAACGTCTGCGCAGTCATTTCTTGCTTGCCAAGACGGGCCCCGAAATACGCTCCAAGACTCTGACCTTGGAATTTGAAGTTCGAACCTTCAAACTATTGGCACCAAGTGGGTTTTCCTCTAATCGTTTTCTAATGTGTATCCTTAAAACCCACCCATTTCATTCTTTATTCTTTGATTGCAGATAGACCGACTAAGGAGTAAGACGCATATATCTAAAACCAAACATAACATCTTAGTGTAACCAAAGACAATAGGGACATTTAAGATTTTTTAGGCAGCAAAGGTCATATTGAGATTTAGTGGTCCTCAGAGATGAAGTTGGACTTCTTGATAGATTATAGTACATGTGACGTTACATATATGCTTTAGGAATATCTACAAGCTTATAGAATTATCGTCCCCAATACACAGTGTAGCTTGTTTGAATCGGAATCTAAGGGATATCTAAAATAATTATAAATATCTAAAATTTGAATTAACCATTTTTATGAGAATCTAGGCTGCTGGTACACAATAAATAAATAATCTCAAAATATGCTACATATAAACACACAAATTTCATAATTTATATGCTATAGAAAACTCACATACACAATATATTATACATTAAAAACAAGAAAAATGTAAACACAAAATATAAAAACTTGGAAAACAGAAATAAAACATTGTTGACTTAAATCAGTTTTTGACATTACGTTTGAAAAAAATTAGTTATCTTGGTTTGTTGTAATTTGCTTATTGACACGATAAATAAAATCTTCTAGTTCACTGATTGCGTTAAAAATGTTGTATTTTACGTCTGGTTGGGATTCAGTGAATCTTCTTATGTTTTCCATCATTGTAAGTGCTTCAGGAACGGATGGTATTGGTTCTTCTGCTAGGATGTCTGTGCTGTCCTCTTCATCAGAGGATTCGTCGTAGATATTTTTGTTCTTTACTTCTTCACGAATCTCCCGATCTGTCAGCATTTCACCGTCATCAAGCTAGGTTTGAAATGAGTAGAAACTGGAAAAAAATTAACAATATATAGGCTTCAAATTATCCAAATATTTCCTTTTGAAACGAAAATTAAAATTAATGGTTATCATAGATATAGATAGGAATTTCATTGGGAATCAAGGTGAGTTCGAATTATCCAAATTTTTAACCAACCCATGTCGAATTATCCAAATCCTATTGTATAAGATATGTCGGCCATCATTCTCTCTTTTTCCAAAACCCAGGGCAAGCGGAATGGTCAGTCACATATAATATCTGTACTGCTGGTGGTCAAAAAAACCCTCAAACATTGTTAAAATAGATGTATGTTAAAAAAAGAGTCGCCCTCTCTACCGGACTACACCAGCCTTGATACGATTCTGTAGGGAAGAGAAATCGTCAAGGGCTGACTTGCTACTTGTAGAGTCTCCCTGGAAACTGGGATCTAATGAGGGTCTGCAGGGACTACCACAGATATTTTAAAGTAAAAAAGACTCCCATATAGAGCTTCGCATCTGATTGTATTCATGATTTGGGAGCTAAAGACCCGTTTTTGTGTGGATACCTCTGCAAACGAAAGTAATATCAAATCTTAAAGATTTTATATAGTTTAGAGTTTTCCATTTTAAGGACATTAAAATTAGTGTTTAGTTATTTTAAATTTTGTTTTATTATGTAACTATTTGTAATCTTTGGATTAACAAACTTTTTTTTTTCTTCTAAAATAAAAATTTCTGATAACCTTCTTTTAAATGTTCATTGCTTTATTAAAAACACTATTATAATATAAATATTTATTGTGTAATTAATGCGTAGCGCGTTTCAATAAACACGAGTCATTTTAATATCAGTGAACATATTAAAGAAGAAAATCCCCAAAATAATTGTTTAAGAATCAAAGTTTTTTTTTATCACCGCTTCTTATTACCCATTCTGTTTACACACTTATGTACTAATTACGCTAATGTGTTATGAATTAAGAAGGTTTGATAGGAAGTGTACCCGCATTTTCTTGGAGATATAATGGAAAACCATTTAAGAAAAACCTCCCGGGTTCGATCTCCGACCACCCCGCTGGCAGCCCAGTCTATTACGAGAGTGACGCCCTAAGAGTCTAAGCCATGCGGACACCGAGGGGTTTGTTCACCCAAAGTGTAATTATTATTATTATTATTATTATTATTATTATTATTAACACCGCGTCTTACTACCCGTTCGGGTCAAACGCACTCACGCTAATGTGTAATGGTAGGGTGATTTTGAGATGAAATTAAGGACCTACAGTTTAACGTGGAATCTGAACCACGGTGGAGGCCTGGCATTCCTCACATTCACAAGTTGTGATTAATACACGTCTTGTCAGAGGTGAAGGAAGGGTTTGGCAATCAGATAAATCTGTGCCGGGACTGAGGATTGAACCCCGGACCCCCAGCACAGAAGTCTGACGACACCTTACCCCTAGACCGCCAGGTCACCTAGAGTGTAAATAATCATCAGACAAAAAAAGTTTAAAAAATAGTAAGACAATATCTTGGACACCTTGAAGTGGTTTTTAATCAATTTAAAACTTTTGATAAAGACCAGATTATTTTAAGAAACATTCGAAAGAAGAGCCCACTCAGTATTTTACCTCGTTGAGTAAAATAGTTTGTGTGCTATGATCGGTGTTCTTTAAGGCTCATATTTCAACCCNATAGTTTGTGTGCTATGATCGGTGTTCTTTAAGGTTCATATTTCAACCCTCACCCAAAAAGTTTCGGGGGGGGGATGAGGGGGGAAAACTTTAGATAAAGTCTTGGCGTGCACTTGTACAAGTTCAGGCCGTCTTCTTGGTGATGTTCAACGGATCGGAGGAGTTGATTGCGAACTCCTCGGCTCCTGAAAGAGGAGGAGGGGATGGAGGT
Organism: Timema bartmani; assembly: GCA_902151455.1. Lineage (NCBI taxonomy): Eukaryota > Metazoa > Arthropoda > Insecta > Phasmatodea > Timematidae > Timema > Timema bartmani. Next base: position 49,429 of record CABFWB010002178.1, read on the forward strand.
GTGATGAATGGTTTTCGGATAGCAAGGGCTCCTGGGTTTGACGGCCAAAAAAAAAAAGTGCAGAACGAACTTTTGCCAACTACTCATCCTCTGCCCTGCGTTATGATATATCGTCCGCCCAAACTAGAACACTCTGTTTCTCTTTATCTACAATCATCTACTTTTCCCTGACTTTTCCTTTCTATCTCTTTTATTCAATCATTCTTAGCTCCATTCGGTGGTCACTTTGGCAAAGACCTTTGTATATTCTGGTGTGGTTTATTACGCATAGGGAGTTTGGGTCAAATCCCATCTGGGTGTAATGGTTTCCTCGCTCTCTCTCCAATCCAATACGGTTATATTTACTATAAAATAACACATTCCTAATCCCTACCTCATTAGTGAAGTCAATTACTGACAGTCTGGACGGGTATTTAAACACGATCCAAAATCTAATAAATAAAAATTGTGGAATGTTATTTATAAAAATTACTAAGAAATTCCCTAAATGTTTTGAACGTATATTTGTTCTGAGTTGCCTAAAAATTATTTGTTTAGTAAATTCTTATTTGTTTTGCACTGAGTTTTAATGTTGAGAGATGATTTCGGCAATATTTAGGCACCAAAATTCTTAAAAGATTAAAAATTATTTGTCCTAATAACTTCTCAATCATATAATCTTTTAAAGACACGTAGTTATTTTAACTAAAATAAATTTAAAATTCTAATAGTAATAGCAAACTTGTTAAAAATTAATTATTTATATTTAATTTGGTTTTGAATTTTTAACTACTGCTAAAAGGTGACCTGGTGGTCTAGGGGTAAGGTGTCAGACTTCTGTGCTGAGGGTCCGGGGTTTCAACCCTCGGTCCCACACAAATTTATCTGATGCCAAACCCTTCCTTCACCTCTGACAAGATGTGTATTAATCACAACTTGTGAATGTGAGGAATGCCAGGCCTCCACCGTGGTTCGGATCCCACGTTAAACTGTAGGTCCTCCATTTCATCTCACAATCACCCTACCATTACATATTAGGGTAAGTGCGTACAACCCGAACGGGTAGTAAGACGTGGTGCTAATAATAATAATAATAATAATAATAATAATAATAATAATAATAATAATAATAATAATAAAAACTACCGCTAAATGCTTGTCATGCATAGAGCGCCTTCAAAAGTACGTGTAGACAACTCGGTGTACTTTACTGTGATGCGGGCCTACCTGTTACGAGAATTGAACAAATAAAACGGGGCGTTGTGTGGATTACTCAAACGAAGCAGCACAGACCTTATTCACATTTTTGACCTCTCACATTTCAAAATGAAACCTTAAAAAAAGTACCATGATTTTTTTTTTTTCGTAACCATATCGTGTGTATACTCTCTGAACAAAATTAAATTGAAAAACAAAACTGTTTGTAGTCGCGTTTTATTCCATTCAACCCGGCCGTGGGAATAAAAGAAATTTCCTGCCTGTGAAGTCACGGAGAGTCAAGATAGGGTTTCCCATGTTGAATGTATTTAAGTTTTATGCAAAATAGTTTAGAATTCACCAAGTAAGCGAGGTCGTTAAGGTGGGATGGACAGAGACGTGAACAAAAGGGATTGTCTTTGCAGTTTTTATGGCAAAACATTTTTTGGCCAAAATAAATAAAATATTGCTTCAGTATAAACATAGAATTTAATTTTCTTCACATGGTGACCTCATAATTTCTTGAATATCTGTCGAGGGTGCTCTGGAATTTAATGACAACTTTTTCAATTCATTTAAAAAAGTTTGTTGGTGACCTGGCGGTCTAAGGGGTAAGGTGTCGGACTTCTGTACTGGGGGCCCGGGGTTCAATCCTCGGTCCCGGCACGGATTTATCTGATTGCCAAACCCTTCCTTCACCTCTGACAAGAGGTGTATTGATCACAACTTGGGAATGTGTGGAATGCCAGGCCTCCACCGTGGTTGGGATTCCACGTTAAACTGTAGGTCCTCCATTTCATCTCACAATCACCCTACCATTACACATTAGCGTAAGTGCGTATGACCCGAGTGGGTAGTAAGACGTGGTGCTAATAATAATAATAAGTTTGTTAAATAATGACACCATGCTCATGACAGATATTCAACAACTGTTGATATCAACTTTAGAAGAAATTAAACTCCATGTTTGTACTGGAACAATAACTTATTTATTTTAGCCAAAATAAAAATGTTTCACTATAAAAACTGCAGAAACACTTTCCTTTTCTCGCGTCTTCTTCCATACCACCTCAAGTCTCCTTCCATACCACCTCAAGTCTCCTTCCATACCACCTCAAGTCTCCTTCCATACCACCTCAAGTCATGTTAAAAAAAAAAGCCACTGGGATGGAGAGTAGTGGGAAGTAGGGGAGACAAAGGAGTTTATATTTGGACCAATGGCAGCTAAGACTGGTCGATTCTATTCCGGATCAGTTGTTATCACATTGGCCCATCTGACAGGCCTTCTAGATCCGCCGCGCTTATGTCGGGAGGACACGACAACCCCTCAGCCTCTGGATAATAGCACCGACTGGTGAAGTGTTGTTTTAACCGCCTCTCACAACCCATTCGATGTACACGCCTATTTACACAAGTAGGTAAGGATGAGGAAGGTAGACTTTTAAATATATCTAAAGGAATTGGCGTAAAGGTAAAAGGGGAGACCATTTAGGGTAAAAAAAAATATCCCCATGACATCCAATTGGGATTCGAATCCCGATCTACCGGTTTACGGAAATCCAGTCTACAGATCAGTGGTATTCTACCTGGGGGTATGTGAAAACATCTTAGGGAGTACGTACAATTTTAAAATAAATAAACATATACGCATATATATATATATATAATTTAATGAGAAACACTGAATAATCAGAGCCAAATTTAGGGTTAAAATAAATAGCCTGGACATAAGAATATGCGATCTAAAAACGTCATTTTTATTTTTGATATAAATTACAGAATATGTAGGCCTATAGCTTACATTATTCCTTAACAACTTTGTTGGTACAACGTTTAAGATAAATTATATTTGGGTGTATGTGAACAGAAATGGTTGAGTACCACTGGAACTAGGGCAGCGTTTTTCAAAATGGACTCCACATTTATCCCAGGCTCCACGATGCCATTTTAGAATATTTTTATTGGTTTTTCACACTATACAATATAATCATTAATTAGGATTGCCAATTTTTATTTTAAATCTTAATAAAGGACATTTACCAAAGGCACAGCCGGTACGGTACGTCTGATGTTTTTCGTTTGTTTTATGTTTTACACTTGTAAAATATATAATATAAAATGTTGTATATAATACAGGGTGGGGCGGAAACAATTAGACGATATATCTTGAGGGAAGTGATGGGCAACGTGCTGAGGTTTGCCTGACGTCCGGGGGAGATCATCTGAGCAGGGTTGGAAAAAAACGGCTTATTAAAAAAACTGTCAGGGTTATATTGGTTTTTTTTTTTTGTGGTTTAATTAAAGATATTATGTATGTTATCTGATTAAACCAATAATTTAAATATATTAATTATTAAGGATCCAGAGAAACATATTTTAATTTTAATATAATAAGGAAAGGAGTAATAATAGACATAATAAAGGAAAACAATAATGCAACAATGTAAATCTTCACAATAATAATGTATAAGCTAATAGGTTGATAAAAAAAAAGACTTTGTGTAGAAGGAATGGAAATAGGGGGGCGGGGAGATCATGCATCAAATTACTGGCAAGCCAGCTGCAGAATTGATTGGCAGCTTTCTTTACTAAAAGATAAAATTAAGAACTTTTGATATCTCATTTGCTTTTTCGACAAAGTATTATTTCTAGGGCAGTATAAGTACCTTAAAATGGTATTTTCCCAAGTGGGTTGCTAGTTGAACATATTATTTGTTCAACCAATTAAAACATAGTTTATAGCTTAGTCTATTGTATTAAATCTGTAATTTCAAAAATTATGTATAACACAAAATACAAATCAATGTATTATTATTATTATTGGGTTTGAACCAAAAGGCTCTCAACAGAATGACTAACCATTTTCAAAAATTATACGATTGATTTGTATCCTAAATATAATAAGTGTTTTTTTGGGGGTTTCTTAAGGTTTTTTTTAAAATAAAACCCATGTGGATTTTTTTGGGCTGGGTAAAATTATAACAACCCTGCACCTGAGTGACATTATCTTCAAAACGGTAAAAATCTTAGTATGTAGTTTTCTTTTATTTAGCTAGTGAATATTTACTTTTCAATTAAAGTGTTAATTTTCAAGTTACTAATCGTCTAGTTGTTTCGGCTCCACCCTGGACGAGTGCAAACATATTTATGAGGGCTCCAGGATGGGCTCCTTTGGAAACCGCTGCCTTAGACTACGTAACTACCAAAAATTTGAAATATTACTTAGATAAAGTCATGATTTTAAATATAACTTTTATTTAATTACAATATATTTTCAATTAAACGCATTTAAAAACTAAATTAATTCTTAGCACATCTAATGATTATAAATATGCCACGATTAACTTTAAGTTAAATGTTTTAATACAAATAAATATATTAAAACTATACTTTTCTTATCCTTACTTCATTAGTTTATTCGCGATTATCCGAAGTTCCGTATTATCCGAGGTGGTTTACACAACTTGAGATTTTGATGAATGTTGACGTTTTATGATTCCCTGAATATGAAAAAAAAATTCAAAGAAGTATGTCAGTCTGTCTATTAATGGGACTAAAGCCAAAATAATTTTACCGACCAGGCTAAAACTTGGTTTTCATGAGGCTCCTCAGAGGTGTTTTTGAAATTATCTAACCAGCCATACAATTAAGGGTAGTTTACTTAAGGTTGAAAATGCATACCCTCGATTTTTTTCAAAATCTGCCCTAATGGCTTTGATTAAAATTAGTATCTAGGCACGATTTAACATTACAAACAAAATTCCGCATCTTATTTTTCCGGGAACATGACATGGAGTGTACTTTGCATGTACATATATCTGCAATTTTTATTATATCTCCGCAACTCTTTGAGAAAAGAAATAACTTATAATTGTTTTAAATCTGCAAATATTATGTTTTAAATTAAGGTCTAAGAAATCGGTTGCTATGCTCTTTGGTGGTCAAAGATATTCCTCTTTCCTCAATGTTTCTGTAAGTCTATATTATTTCACTTATGCTATTTGTTGAAGTGTTTATGTAACAATGTATATTATTTCGTTTCACATATCTTACTAGTTCAGAGTAAATATCTCAATTTTTAGGCAAAGGAGCGAGAAAGATTGTGTGGTATAGTGTACCATTTATTTTCTAGGTGTTCTTTAACTCAAAACTAACCTTCTCTGCCAATTGTCCACGTGTTACTCCATATAGTCCGAGTTTTCGGTAATCCGAGGTAGTTTTGGTCCAATACATCTCAGATTATAGACTCTCTACTGTATGTTGATAGTCCGTATGGGTGATAAGATACACACTATTCCTTGTTTTAAACTTAACAGTTAAAAAATAAATGAAATTCAAATTTCACTGTCAAACACCTTTTTAAATAAAATTTGTTACGTTTAACATATACAGGATGTTTAGAAACTCATAGCCCAGCCATATAACTCGTTTGAACAAAAAGAAAATACAACATCCCTATACTTTAACATCCGGAAACCTATGCTAATACTATCAAATTGTATTCAAAGTTTTGGCGTACAGTACCGGGAGAGCAAAGCTGTCAAGCATACGTGTACACAAGTTGCATAGAAGTGCATAGCACTTCACATGTAATAATGGCAAGCACTTTCCGTGAGGAAGGACCGTTAATGATGACCTTCAGAACGTATTCGCTTTTCTAGATGGACTGGTGTGTTGTTTACTATTAACTATGGTATGTTCTGCTGCCGTGCTCCAAGATGTCGAGGTGTGTAGTGTCACGCGCCTAACCCCCATGCAACCTGTTCTACACGCACGCTTGAAAATCTTTTCTATCCCGGCGCTGTACGCCAAAACTTTGAACACAATTTAATGGTATCAGCATAGTTTTCCGGATGTGAGTGAAAAGGGATTTTTTATTACTTTTGGTTCAAACAAGCTATATGTGAAGTTTGGGCTGTGAATTTCAGAGCACCCTGTGGAGTATTATAAAGAACTTAATACAAAAAGGCCTCGGTGGTGTAGATGGCTAACGCGCTAGTTTAGTGTTGAGCTAGACTGCCAAGGACGGGAAGATTGAGGTTCGAATCTCGGTTGGGTGAACTGGGGATAACTTTTCCTAAATTGTTTTCCACCCTCCCTCCACGCAAATGTGGGTTCACTAATCACTACCTCTAAATTCAACCTTCCCAATTCCTAATCCATTTGCTCAATTAATACTTAAACGTATAACCCAAACGGATAGTAAGACGCGGTACTAAATAGAATAGAATATAGCTTAATACAAAGGGTAGGAATGAAGAAGGTAGTTTAAATTAAATGCACCTGAATTAGTGAGGATTGAGAATGGCAAAACACACTGTTATGTCACATTAGCTCTCCACCCTCTAATGCCCCTGGCCGAGATTTAAACCTTAACTTCCCACGTTACTGGCTGTCCAATCTCTACTTTCGAAAATATCACCGCATCTTACTACCCGTTCGGATTATACAATATGTACTGATTACGAAAATGTACTAAGAGGATGAGGAAGCCTGAATTGAGAGTAAGTGTACACAAATTTGCGTGAAAGAAGAGTGGTAAACCATTTAGGAAAAAAACACCCTCAATACACCCGACCGGGATTCGAAACCTCGATATTCCCGTCATCAGCAGTCTAGTCTATTGTGAGAGCGACTCCTTAGAGCATTAGTCCACCGAAGTGGGTCAAAATGTATTAAATGTCGAGCATTGCAGTTTTGGTCATTCAAATAATAACGTAGGCTAAACATTCAAGGGAAATATCCCCCAAATACGGTAATTTTGGCTAGATCGTCATTTATAAAAAATTAAAGTATCCCTCATCCGAAGTAATACTCTTCTCGACAGTCAGTTCCGTAGAGGCCATGCGTAACGCCCTTATCCCCCACCGCCAAACACCCACTCCACATTCTAAAATACAACACATTCCCATACCATCACAGAGCAGGGCTTTGCCCCCCCCTCCCCCTCCCCTCGTCCCCCATCCCTCCTGCCGTTACATCCCTTTGTTTGTAGACCGCGGCTTCGTTTAAATGAGAAATAACCCAAGCTTTACAACAAAAGTAATCACCCCTCTGTGATGACAATATGTTTGAAATGGAAGCTTAAGTTTATTTATTTAAAATTTTATTTTATTTGAGATCGTTTGAAAGTTATATACTGTCTATAGGGAGGCACCTAATATTTACCCTCTCTTTATGGAATAACGTTGCACAGTTAAAGTGAATACAACTGGAATAAAATGGGATCTTTTTTTCATAGCTATTTGCGTTTTTTAGTGGTTTTGTTCTTCCATTGCGTCTTAGCGGGCGTAGGTAGACTGGTACTGTTTTTGACTCCGCTACCACCAGCATTCCTCCTCCTACCTTGCAGTACGATTTCCTTCTGAGGTGAGTTGGGCACTTCTACTTTGCAGTACGATATCCTCCTAAGGTGAGTTGGGCACTTCTACCTTGCAGTACGATATCCTCCTAAGGTGAGTTGGGCACTTCTACCTTGCAGTACGATATCCTCCTAAGGTGAGTTGGGCACTTCTACCTTGCAGTACGATATCCTCCTAAGGTGAGTTGGGCACTTCTACCTTGCAGTACGATATCCTCCTAAGGTGAGTTGGGCACTTCTACCTTGCAGTACGATATCCTCCTAAGGTGAGTTGGGCACTTCTACCTTGCAGTACGATATCCTCCTAAGGTGAGTTGGGCACTTCTACCTTGCAGTACGATATCCTCCTAAGGTGAGTTGGGCACTTCTACCTTGCAGTACGATATCCTCCTAAGGTGAGTTGGGCACTTCTACCTTGCAGTACGATATCCTCCTAAGGTGAGTTGGGCACTTCTACCTTGCAGTACGATATCCTCCTAAGGTGAGTTGGGCACTTCTACCTTGCAGTACGATATCCTCCTAAGGTGAGTTGGGCACTTCTACCTTGCAGTACGATATCCTCCTAAGGTGAGTTGGGCACTTCTACCTTGCAGTACGATATCCTCCTAAGGTGAGTTGGGCACTTCTACCTTGCAGTACGATATCCTCCTAAGGTGAGTTGGGCACTTCTACCTTGCAGTACGATATCCTCCTAAGGTGAGTTGGGCACTTCTACCTTGCAGTACGATATCCTCCTAAGGTGAGTTGGGCACTTCTACCTTGCAGTACGATATCCTCCTAAGGTGAGTTGGGCACTTCTACCTTGCAGTACGATATCCTCCTAAGGTGAGTTGGGCACTTCTACCTTGCAGTACGATATCCTCCTAAGGTGAGTTGGGCACTTCTACCTTGCAGTACGATATCCTCCTAAGGTGAGTTGGGCACTTCTACCTTGCAGTACGATATCCTCCTAAGGTGAGTTGGGCACTTCTACCTTGGAGTACGATATCCTCCTAAGGTGAGTTGGGCACTTCTACCTTGCAGTACAATTTTCCCCAAAAGTGAATTGGAAACTTCTACCTTGCATTACAATTTACCTCCCAAAGGAATATTTAGCAATGCTAGCTAGCCTAACCTAATCTAACCTAACCTTCCTCCCCCTTTCACTAAGAATTACTTTTACCTCGGACATACTTTACGGAGTAAACGTTCATCTGGATGGCTAATACTGAGCTAAAGTCTCCCGGTGATTTATTGTATTTATTTCCAATTAATATCGTATCACGAAGTTCTCAATACACTTGTCAAAAATCCTCCTAATTTAATCGAAAACCTCACATAAAAAGTGCCCGATCTACCACCGCCTTTCTTGACACGCGTTCCTGCTACACGCATGCTTTAGTTACACTAATAATTAGGGATGAGTAAATGCACACGTATTTGCGTGTAGGAAGAGTGGGAAGTAATTTCTAGGAAGAAAAAGACACCCTCACTACACCTGACTGGGATTCAAACCCCCGATCTCCCCATTACCATCAATCCAGTCTCACACGAGTGTGACGCGTTATACTATGCAACCACCGATGCGGATACGCGTTTATTAAAATATCTTTATTTTATTCAGTCTAAATGTTCACATAATAAGCTGTTAACGAAGTTAAATTTTTCAAATAGTTCATTGCAAACAGTGTCTCTTAACTCTCATCGATTACATGTAAGACGTCAATGCCAAATAAAGTTCAATTCACCAAGGAGAATTATGCACGTGATTAAATTAATTAAAACTGGGATGAAACGTAATGGTATTGGTAGTCAATATTGGGTACTACTGCGAACCCAATGTTGTACACTGTGTTTACCTTGGAGGGTAGCAAGCTTACCTTGCATGGTTATACTGGGGCAATTAGAAAGCCGAGGCAACACTCGTATAATGTCCTCATCGCGACCAGGGCTGGAGAGGTTGACGTCAAACACGGACACGGTTTGGACAAAATTTCAACCGATACTATCCTCGTTTCATCGCGATCATTGATGCTACCCATAATTCCTATCACCCGTGTGTTCCTTAACCGTGAGAGTGTTTGTCTCGGAGCATGTCTAGATATGTCCTATCCTCACCCCCTGTAGCTCCCTTTGATGCGACAGCGGGATACCGACCAGAAGTGGGACGCGGCGATCCGATACGCGTATCTCTCTCATGATCACGTCGAGGATACAAGGTCCCGTACTATAAAGCCACATGGCTGACTCACTCACTCACTCACTGACATTAATGTTTACCCACTTCCAGATGAGCTAGAAACTTGAAATTTGACATACTTATAGCTTCTAGCCTGTAATCGACGAAAATATTCCAAAAAGTAAAAAAAAAAAAATTTAACCCCCGAAAAAAACTCAAAATGGCGGAGCAACTTTAAAGTCGGTGTGGTGTATACTATAAAATAGCGGTAACTTTAACATTGTTATGTTCAAAACAACGCTGGAATTACATTAGTTTACATCCACTTGCAAAGAAAACACACTGGAGGTTTGGGGGCTGAGCCCCCAACGAGCAAAGCGAGTGACAATCTATAGCCTTAAAGGTGAAATATTTGTTATTGTTTGTTTATTTGTGTAAATTTAGTAAAAACATATTTTGTTGAGCTACGTAATGAACAAACTTTATTTTTATTTTCATAAGATACCTTTAATTACCTGTTGGTCTAGGGGTAAGGTGTCAGACTTCCATGCTGATGATTCGGGGCTCGATCCTTGGTCCCGACAAATTTATCTGATTGCCAAACCCTTCCTTCACCTCTGACAAGACGTGTTTTAATCACAACTTGTGAATGTGTGGAATGCTAGGCCTCCACAGTGGTTCAGATCCCACGTTAAACTGTAGGTCCTCCATTTAATCTCACAATCACCTTAACATTACATATTAGCGTAAGTGCGTATAACCCGAACGGGTAGTAAGACGCGGTGCTAATAATAATAATAATAATAATAAATAATAATAATAATAATAATAATAATAACAATAACAACAACATAATAATCCATGAAAATACTCTTAAATTTATTCTTGAAACATCAAAACACAAATTTTGCCAGCTATTGTGATCGTCAACAAAAAAAAAAACTAGCTATATTTTAATATTTCATGACTCCCTGAACCCGAAAAAGTTATTTTCAAAATTATGTCTGTCTGTCTACTACTCGGCCTGTCGCCTAAACTACTTTACCGATCAGGGTTTACTTGAGGGCGAAACGAGAAAAATAATTGATTTTCTCGATATCGGCTTTAACGATTTTGATTAAAATTTGTATCCAGACACTTTTTAACATTATATTCAAAATGGTGCGTCTCATTTTACCGGTAAGTAGATGCTTCCAATTAAATTAAATTAAATTAATAATTTCCTAGCAAATTTAACGCAAATATATACTTTTTCTAAATAGAGGTCTGGAACGTGGGGAGCTAGAAATTTTCACAACTAAATTAAACTGCTCCTCTGTCTCAGACAGCAGCACTCAGAATATAATTGGAGTCCTCTAAGCTTTTTATCGACCATTTTAACATCTATTCATGGGGACAGGCTAAAATAAATATATATAATATAATCCAATTGTCATAAGAACGTCCTTATCTTAGATCTAGAAAAGTTGCTGGATCTACTTACGCGCATTTATACCTCAGATCTTGTAGCGTTGCCTCCTACCATCCGTTCGTGATATACGCAACTGTACTAATTAAGCTAATATTTTATGGATGATTTAGGTTAAATTTAGATTAAGTGTACCCACCTTTGCATGGAGTAAGAGTGGAAAATAATTTAGGAAAACCACCCTCAGTACACCCGACTGGGATTCGAACAACGATTTCCCCAACATCGGCAGTCCAGTATACCGTTAGAGTGCCGCCTTAGACTTCTCGACCACCGAGCAAGGTGATATGCAGTTGTCACTTTTGAGTTATTGTATCAAATTAACACTTTTAACATCGTAAAATATTATTAATGTTAGCAGATTTATTTTTTTACGTATTTTTTAAAAGTGCCTTACCATACAAATTGAACTGTATACACATTTAATCGACAGTTCACCTTTAACAGTAGCAGTAGTATCAAAATCCATTAGGATAATAAGTTTCTAGACACGCACTTGACTAAGGCGGTGTTACACTATCAAATTTATTTGATAAAAGAGATAATAATATGTAAATTTAACGATACATCAAAGAGATTATTTTTAAATAAATTGAATGATTTAATGCTCTAATCCTTTGAGGAAATTCGAAGCTCGATGATTTGAGAAAATATCGGATTAGAGATTAAAAAACATTTATTTTTAAATCTTTGAATTGAAATTGATTTTAGAGCTTTAATACTCATCCCTAACATCATAATTATAGGACAAACTTAACAACCAGACCCAATACTATTAATTTAACACATATCTTGATAAATGTTTGCTATAGTGAACGCATTTAAAAATAGCATTTAGCTATCATTTCTATTTTCTACTACCCTATACAAATATTGACTTGCAAAAATAATTTAAATGTTGAAGTTTCTCTCTTTGAAAAGTCCAAAAATAAACATACAGTATTTCGGTTGAACTAAATACCCAGGAAACGAAAAATAACTGTTATAGGAGTATATAATGGATCTTTCTGAATTGAATGATAATTTGAAGCTGTTTTACAGGTTTTATTTTCGTTTTGAGCAAAAATCTCACTTACAACCTGTAAAAATGGACTCTTATGGTTAATTTTTTTTTAAGCCAAATACATATACAGCTACTGTACAAACCTTAAAATAAATACATGCATTGTAATAACAAATATTTTATCAAAGACGGTGTCAAATATTTTATCTTGTAAAATGAAAAAAAATTATTTTATTATTTATAATTTATTACTATTCGGAAAATATTTTTTTAAAGGGTGAATTACATCAATTATACATAGATAAAAGTATATATAATTTAGTTAAAAGAAACAAACTATATGCAACTTTAGATTAGTTTGGGATACAAAAAAAAAGTCAAGCTAATTAAGGTATGTTTGTCTGATACCCGTGGCAGGGTATGGGTTGAATGTCACTTATCAGAGGCTTTCGAAATACATAATGGATTGAAACAAGAAAATGCACTTACTCCATTACTCTTTAATCTATCATCAAAGTATGCTATTAGGATAATGTAAGAGGATAGGGAAGGGTTGACAGTAAACGGTGCAATACAGCTATTAGAATAATCAGTTGATTTAGCTTTGTTAGATAATAGTAAGGAAACTGTTTCAAGAAATGCAAAAGCATTATAAGAGGATAATGAGGAAATGGGATTAGAAGTGAACGCTGAAAATACCAAGTATATGGTCACACAGAGAACACAGATTGGGGACGATAATTTAGAGCTTACTGCGAACAACATATCATTTGACAAAATTAATGAGTTTAAATGTTTAGGAACAGTTTTAACTAGCTATAACAATATTATTAAAGTGGAAATTAGGAAAGAATACAGTCGGGAAATGCATGCTATTATTACTTGGTCACTAAGATGTTAACAGTTTGTCTGCTGTCAAGGAATACACAACACAGAATATACAAAACAATAATTTTACCGGTTGTTCTCTATGGGTGTGAAACGCGGTCTCTTACCTTACATGGCAAATATAAATTTAGGGTGTTCAGAAACAAGTTGCTTGGAAAGATATTTGATCCAAAAAAAGGGATGTAGCTACTGGGAAATGTAGGCTGTTACATAATGATGAGTTACATATCTTGTACTCATCATAAAACATTATTAGGTTAATCAAGTCTCGTAGATTACGGTGGGCAAGACATACAGGCCAAATGAAAGAATCCAGAAACGTGTTCAAGGTCACTGGCCAATCCTATGGGAAGAGACCATTGGGAAGACCTAGACTCAGGTGGGAAGATAACATTAGAATGTACCTGAAAGCAATAGAGTGTAATGAGGTGGACTGGATAGAACTAGCTCATGATAGAGATAGGGTGTAATGAGGTGGACTGGATAGAACTAGCTCAAGCTAGGTATAGGGTGTAATGAGGTGGACTGGATGGGACTAGCTCATGATAGAGATAGGATGTAATAAGGTAGACTGGATAGAACTAACTCAAGATATAGATAGGGTTTAAAGAGGTGAGCTGGATGGAACTAACTCATGGTATATACAGGATTTAATAAGGTAGACTGGATAGAACTAACTCAAGATAGGGATAGGTGGTGTACTTTTTAAGTGCGGCAATAAACTTTAGAGTTCCTAATGCCATAGATCAAGTTAGTTAAGTAAAAATGTAAGTGTAATACCTCCCTAACAGTTCCCAGCAGCATGAGCTTAAATTATTCACATTTCGAACTGAGTGCATATTGAGAGCAGCAGGCATCACATGTTGCGTGTGCTGCCGGGGTAGATTTACCGCCGTCTGCTTGCGTCTGACAGCCACAGTGAATTGTTTGATGTATCGACTGTCATGAGTCTAAAACACTAGTCTACTTGGTTGACATTTATCATGCCCGTCTACCATGCGTTATGCACAGCTCGAGTTTTCAGTCTTGGCCGGATTTTATTTGGTAGGATCAAGGTAGTTTCGCTGTTGGCAATAAAAGTTATCCGCTCCAATTTAAGTTCGTGACCGCAACAGTGGTCACGTTGACTAAGGCGTTAGAGTCGTCCGGTCTGGTTTGCCGATGACGGCTAGCACTTTGGGTTCAAATCGTAGCTAGTTGTACTGGGCTTAGGTGTTTTCCCGTAAATGGTTTTCCACTCTTTCTCCCGAAAATGTGGGCATATTTTCTCTATATTTTCCCTCATCCATACCCCATTTGTGTAGTTAAAATGCATTTAGCCCGAACGGGTAGTATGACGTGTGAGAAAACTAATGCGATTAAATGCATCAACCAATGTATTTTTTTAAATAGGTACATTTGATAATTTTTTTCGATTGTTTACATTATTCTACGCTCCCAAATTCGAGTTCACAGTAGAAAATATTAAAATATCTTTGGACCATCCAACAGTTTGGAATGCTGGCCTAGGCACAATATTATTAGACGGCTTGTAATGAAATACGCAATTATTCAAATATCACAACACAAGCTCAATTTATATTGCTTGATAATGTTACGTTATTTCCGTAAGGCAGCAGCATTAACTATTTAAAAACTTTCCATCTTTTATTCACACAGATATGACTGAGTCATTTCCCTGAACACATTAAATAATCCAATCTCATTTCAAAGCCTGATTTAGTTTTACGATTATTTAATTATATACTGTCCCTTCTTCAAGATTGGTCAGGAAGAGAAATAGAGCTGAGCTTTATTTATAAACTAGTTTCGCGTTCGAACCCCGGCTGAGTGTAATTGGGTGACTTTTCCTAAATTGTCTCCCTGTGGTTTGGTTTTTTTTTATGTGTATGGTTTGTTAAGCTTCTATTTTAGTGATATTTTGTGGTTAAGTGTAAGAAACGGTGGTAGCCTTAACTTCACAATTAACATTTATTATTATTATTATTATTATTATTATTATTATTATTATTATTATTATTGGTGACCTGGTGGTCTAGGGGGTAAGGTGTCGAACTTCTGTACTGGGGGTCCGGGGTTCAATCCTCGGTCCCGGCACAGATTTATCTGATTGCCAAACCCTTCCTTCACCTCTGACAAGACGTGTATTAATCACAACTTGTGAATGTGAGGAATGCCAGGCCTCCACCGTGGTTCGGATTCCACGTTAAACTGTATGTCCTCCCTTTTATCTCACAATCACCCTACCATTACACATTAGCGTAAGTGTGTATAACTCGAACGGGTAGTAAGACGCGGTAATAATAATAATAATAATTATTATTATTATTATTATTATTATTATTATTATTATTATTTATACTCTAAGGCGTCACTCTCGCAATATACTAGATATACTATATATACTATATAGATATACTAGATATACGATACCCCCAAGGGTACGTGCCAGGACGTTTGGGGGTAGTCGAAAATATTTGAATAATTGCGAAAAGAGCTACAAATCTCAACAGTTTAAAACAAATGATCAGTCAAAAGTTATGAAATTAACTCACCAATATGTAGAGGGGCAGTGCGGGTTTTTCTCCTATATTTGACCTTGAGAAAAAGATTTAAATTTAGTTTTTATAGTTATAAATAAAGTGATAAATAAATTAAATGTGTCAATTTTTATTGTAACTTTTGTTTTTTAATGTAGAAAATTAATATATGCACTCTGTATTCAGCTTATTATCACATTGTTTTTAAATCCCATTGCAAGCCCATTTATTTAAGTTGCAACAAATGAATCAGAAATCACTACTATTGTAGTAATTAAGTATTTTTCTAAAATTAAGGGCACAATTTATGGAAATGGGCTGCCAAGGGAGTATGCAAACGAAAAAAAAAAAATGTTGGGAACCATAGGACTGGACTACTGATGAGTTCGAATCCTAGTTGGGTTGTATTGAGAGTGTTTTTTTCATTAATCGTTTTCTACTCTCTCTCCACGCAAATGTGGGTACACTTTATCTAAATTCAACTTTCCTTATCCCTAGCACATTAGTGTGATTCGTGCATATATATGTATCAACCTAACGGGTATAAAGACGCGGTGCTAAATTAAAAATGAGCGTATATCCGAGAGGAGTGGTAAGTAGCGTTGGAAAAGGGTGAATACAATATATATGATATCATTCTGAAAATTGAAAAATGACACCTGGACACGGGAATCGAACCCGGGACCTTTGGCTTAGTACGCCAATGCTCTAACCACTGGGCACGGGACGAATCCTGGATAGCTCAGTGGTTAGAGCATTGGCGTACTAAGCCAAAGGTCCCGGGTTCGATTCCCGTGTCCAGGTGTCATTTTTCAATTTTCAGAATGATATCTAACTGAACCAACTACCATTAATATAGCTTCGGCTATTTACACTTAATAAATATATATGATGTTTTTTTTTTATTTTTAATCGAGAATACATGTAGACATCTCTTTGTATGCCTCTGTCCACCTCTTATTCTTGGTAGAGTATTGACTATAAACTTGTGTGGACAACTTAAGAAGATACTATATTGTTTGCCGAGTGAGGTCGTTGCTGTGTGTGTGCGCCGATAGCACTTGTGTATTGACGTTTTGGTTGCCTTTATTGCTTCTTATTGCACCTAGAGTGTCGTGTGAAGCTGAGTCACCACCGCGACTTGATTTCCCACAAGGTGGTCGCGACCAGTGTAAAGAGAATGGAAGGTAGCGCCAGTTGGAGAAAGACATCCCGTTCGGCTGAGCGTGTGACGTCACTCGGTACACTAGCAAGCGCTTAAAACCGTGTTCTCACGTGTCATTTTCCGTAAATAATTTCAAGTGATTCATTTTTAATGAAAATAGAAATTAAAGGAATTTGTTCACACGTGTTATTTATCATAATGATCATGTTGCGAATGATCAACTACTGTTTCATTTATTAAAATGGCACCACTTGATGTTTTATTTTACACAAATCAATACTTATATTCCACAGACATTCAAATTTTCTGTAACGGTCCAAGAATGGGTCGGTTTGTTCGTCTTGCCACTTAAATACAATTTTTGAGAAATCTTATACCAACACAATGTCTGTAAATATCTTAATAAATCTTTACATTTAAATAAGAATGAATTCATTAGTATTCTTGTACGTGTTCCCACGGTTTATTTTGTTTTCGTTTTTATAATAATGATAATTAACAATGAAGAAAAGTATAACTCCCTTTCACTTTTAACGAAAGCTTGAAATAATAATTCATTGTAATTAAATGAGTGCTTGGACGTTAACTTTGTATTAATTGTCAGCGAATCACTGAAAATAACACGTGAGGACACGGCTTAACATTCACAAAACTTTATGGAAGACAAATTAAGTCCTTTCTGTAAAATTATTGTTAGAAATTATAATATCACGTTTGGGAACATTAAACATATTAATACATATTTAAAATCCACACCAATAAATGAAAAAACTGAATAAATTACACTTAATCTATTAAAATATGTTCAAAATTATATACATGTTGGAACTAGTGTATTAACACTGGCAACATTCAATTTGTTTTTAAATTCTTGACATTTTAGTTAACTCTCAATTTAGCACCACAAATATCAAAGTCACTATCGGCAAAACGAATGGAACATATTCGAGCAAAATTTGTATTAATTGTGTCTTTCCTTTTACATTTGAGCTCCCGTGTACGGCAAATTTTTGGGTCCATAGGAAAGGAGTAAAAAGATATAGTACTAGTCTTATTACCCCTGCAGTTTCTTTGATTATTTACACAGAGGTGCAACAGCACAAATTGGCATTTTTATGTCTAAGAATCAAATAGCCAAAGCTATTTTATTAGTTTTAGTGGAGATTTACTCGCATCTAGATATCATATTCTGAAAATTGAAAAATGATACCTGGTCCCGGTCCCAGGTTCGATTCCCGTGTTCAGGTGTAATTTTTCAATTTTCAGAATATGATATCTAGATGTGAGTAAATCCCCACCGAAACTAATAAAATAGCTTTGACTATTTGATTCTTAAATGTGCGATCCCTTACAATTATAATAATCGTACAAGTGGCAGCAATAAAACAACTACTGAGTCGAAGGTGACTGCGTTATCTGATAGCTAAAATCACACATTTGTAGCAGACAATTTCCGCACGTCCATCATAGACTCTGCCTTAAAATATGAGTGAAGAATGACCTTGAGCATGGGACGATACCTGGATGGCTCAGTCGTTAGAGCATAGACGTACTAAGCCAAAGGTACCGGGTTCGATTCCCGTGTCCAGGTGTCATTTTTCGATTTTCAGAATATGATTTTTTATGTCTGTTTGAAAACACATATAATTAAAATATGGAGAACGTACGCAAATAAATTAGAAAAAAGGCTAAAAATCTGATTGTTCAACAATGACTTATATAGAAGAAAAACTATTATAAAATAATAAACAGCTTGAGAAGAGCAATACAACTACATATTATAATTAGCTTACATATTTTGTATTATATTTACTATTAAATAATATAACCCGAACGGATAGTAAGACGCGGTGCTAAGTATTATTACTATTAAATAAATGTATTAAGTTAAATGTATAATTCATTAATTAGAACATCACTGCTGTATTTTATAGTAGCCTATTAAAACAAATATTTGAGTGGTAAACATAATAAAGTAACTAACTATACACGAAAAAACCACTACCAGGCAAATACAAATAAATAAATCATTATAAAGATAAATGAAAGTACCGTCCGAAACATATGGACCGCATGCCATACTACTAACTGTTGTGTACTGGGTGACGTAGTTTCGTGGCTGACGTAAGCAATGACATCATCAAATTCTTCCAAATGGCGCTACCTATCTACTCTCTATACATTGGTCGCGACTGCAACTAGCTCCTCGTGTCCCGGACTCGGTAGCTCAGTCAAGAAGAAGAAATTTGCCTCTTTCCACGTCCTACACGTCTCGCTGGCACCACTTTTGTGAAGGTATGAACAAGACCACGGTGAAACTTACCTTCAACGAAACACAAAACCTTCTTAGGCACCGGGTCAGTACCTGATCCATCCATTACCTGTGTATCTCTGCTAATTATTTATTTTAAGGACTTCTTTGTGATTGAGTGGTTAAAGTCGACCCCAGAGATCTTGGGGTAAGGTGATCGCTCACCTTATAATCCGATGTTCGTGGGTTCAAACCCAGTAGAGGTTGACTTTGGTGGTCTTGGGGTAAAATTCTCGCCTCAGGACCCAATGTTCGTGAGTTCAAACCCAGTCGGTGTCGACGAATTGTTCTTGAGCGATAAAAATCCGTAGAACAACTTCATTCTGAGGGAAAGTAAAGCCCTTGGTCTCATTTCAATTGTGGTATGTAAAATAACTCTAGAAGGTATGTGAAAATAACTTTGCTGACATAATTGGTAGACCCTTTCACGTTTGCTCATAGAAATTCAGTGAGGAAGGCAATAATGGGGAACATTACATTTTCTTAACTCCCCCAGTACATAGGGTTTCCATCAGATGGTGCAGGCAGCACTAACCAGCTGAAGAGCTGAGTGTATTCCCAGCGCAGGACGAATATTAATCGCATCAAACCAATCTTCGGGTTGTTGACTTAAGTAGACGAGTGGTTAGGGTAACCGTGAATCTGAAGCAATCCTAGTTAGCTTATATATAATTGATGTGGTTTATTTATTATTTATTTCTGCCGATAAATTACTCAAATTCCTAGAGCTTGGGTTGAGAGGATAACCTTAGGCAAAATGTTCTAGTTTGTTAGCTTGTAAGTTGTATGAAATGTGTGCTTATAAAGCTCATACTTACTAGTCCTATTTTTTTAATTCCTGCTAGAGACGTTAAACGAGACTGGGAAAAATTATAGTTCGGAATCCACTATAATCAGGAAGTCCCAAATGATAATAATTAATACATCTTGAAGCACCTGAAAAAAAACTCACATCGATAGGCAACATACTAGTTTAACGGAGAGTTGGGTTTGAAACCTGGCTGGTTGTAGTGAAAGTGGTTTTTCCTAATAGTTTCCCACTCCACCTCCACGTGAATTTGGGGTATATTTCCTATAAATTATACCTTCCTCCTCCCTGTCTCATTAGTGTGATTATATGGATAACTCGTATTGGTATATAGTTTTAGAATACATTTGGGTGGTTGTCTTGAGGCACTGTTCCAATTATTGATGTTTGACAAAAATTAAAGGTAAAATGTATAATAAAATGAGTGCACATGTCATAACCACTGAGCAATATTTAAATATTTGTATTGACTGTTGTGTAAGTTGTAGAGAGCTGTATACTCTTAAATAACTCGATTGGACGCACGTGCTATAATTGCTGGCTTAGCTTATATGAAGTAACATACTCGAGAGGATGCAGTAGAATGCTGACAATTCATAACAATGTGTATACTAGCGATCCCGAAAGGGGCCCTCATCGTGGTATAAAAGATCTTTACTCTTTGGCAACAAAGGGGCGGGGTGTGGGGGGGGTCACAATTATATCTATTTAGCGGGCGGTCACGCTGCCAGACGATACAAACAACATCTTTGGGTCATCGATAGTACTGGTACCTACTTGGGTGGTATTGTCGGAGCCCAGGGTGCTGGGATCGAGTTCTGTAGAGGCACCACGTAGTAACAGTCAACTTGTTCGGTCCAAGTATTCACAGGTTAAGCCAGTTCTTCCACGAGCACAGGTGTCCTTTCTTCTTATTCTTTATCTTACGACCAACATCACATTTTATATTATCCTTTAATATCTACTATTAACCAAAATACACAAACCTACGTATTATTTAGAACCCACACGATTACCTTGCCTGCAACCTTACCCCTCCCGCAAGCTATCCTGACAGCACGAGCCTACGGGGGAAATGGTCTTGACAGGAGTAAATTAATAAATATATATTAAAACAACCGAACACTTTATAGTTAAAATCATAAACATAAAGTTGTCATCAATAGTAAAAAGGATAAACAGTCAAAGCTGGATTAAAATGTTTATAAAGTTTAAAAAGTCGTTAAAGACATGTAACATTCAATAAAATTGAAATTAGTTTTTAAAAAGTTTTTTTTTTTAATTTGAAAAACAAATAAATGAAATATTTTGTCCACCGTGCCTTCATATAGATTTAATTGATGGAATGAATGAAACGTATATGAAGGCAAGGTGGACAAAATATTTAACAATATTATTTCATTCATTTGTTTTCAAATTTGAATACGTTACATATTTATTTGAACTTTATATACTATTTTTACTATTGACGACAACTTTATGTTTACGATTTCAACTGTAAATTGTTTTATTGTTTTAATACATATTTATTAATTTACTCCACTCGTTTTTTTAGTACAATTGTTCTTTTAATTTTAACTACTGTCAAACATCACGGATGAGTATACGGATATCACAACAAATAGTAAAACGGTAAAATAAGCTCACTTTCAATAGCGATTCGGGTGACCTGGTGGTCTAGGGGTAAGGTTTCAGACTTCTGAGCTGAGGGTCCGGGGTTCAATCCTCGGTCCCGGCACAGATTTATCTGATCGCCAAACTCTTTCTTCACCTCTGACAAGACGTGTATCAATCACAACTTGTGAATGTGTGGAGTGCCAGGCCTCCACCGTGGTTCGGATCCCACGTTAAACTGTAGGTCCTCCACTTCATCTCACAATCACCCTACCATTACATATTAGTGTAAGTGCGTATAACCCGAACGGGCAGTAAGACGCGGTGATGATAATAATAATAATAATAGCGATTCGATGTCTTAAAGCCCGTCTTACTCCCAGTAGAAGGGGGAAGGCTCGACTGCGGTGACCTGGGATTGAGGTGGAAACCCTAGTTATACCGGGAGAAGGAGATTCAATCTCGGACGAGAACACGTCTGGAGAAGGGGTTGTTATTTACCAGTGGAACTAGAGTCCCCCGGGAGAGTTACTAAGCCTGGGTATTAGCAGCCTACCCCCCATAAGCTTAGAAATATTGCCTATACGTATACTATTCTATGAGGTGAAAACTTTCAATAAAAATAGTTAAAATGAAGTTAAACATCCTAAAATTACACTCTTTCTATTTGTTTCTGTTCTAAAAATAAATACATTAAAATAACCAAAGATTCATTTTTTTTAGCATCACCGAGAAGGGCTGGGGGGAGAAAATGTTGTTTTTTTATAAATAATTTTTTTAACAGTTTTTTGTTGTTGTTAATGTCCGGTTTGATTACAAATATTTTATTTAAATGCATTTAAAACCTGTATGGCTTCTTATTAACTATATGTGCCCAATCTTAGCTCAGAGTAAGGTAAATAATAATTTATAAATTTAATTAAAGATCATGCATCTTGCTCAAAATTATAATTTACTATATAATTAATAGCTGAATCACAAAATATAATATGGTATCATCAACTTACTAAACAACACTAAAACTAATTAACTAAACCTATAAGTTGAGTTCAAAAAACACTAGTATTCTGTGCCTACAGGTTTGAGGTTTATGAATGATTTAAACATCAAAAGATTAAATAACTATAAACACTTTATCTTGTTGAAAATATTTTTCAATTTTCTTTTCAGTTTTCTTACTTTTAGTGTTTAAATTTTCTTATCACAATTAAATACTTTAGACAGAAACACAAGTTTAGATGATTTCTCTGGGCCTAATAGAGTGCGTAGTTTTGAATGCACTAACCCAAATGATGAAAAGATTATTTAATCACTTGCTAAAGAACCTGTGCTGTAAGTAACTGTTCAATAATGAGAAAAACTTTGTCATTAAATCTATCAATGTCATTCTTGGTTCATTACTGTTTCTAGCCGGTAACCTGAGTCAGTTCTTTATTCAAGCCAAATATTTTCCACTTCCGTCTAGAGATTTATAATCTAACATAAGACTAGGACAGGATTAGAACTCTTATGTCTGTAGACAGGCATGCTATTGACTGAGCTAAGATGTGGTCCACTGCTCATTAGGTTAATTTAAATAGATTATTAAATGAGCTAACTATACTAATTTTACAGTAACAAAAATAAATAAATTTCTATCAATAATTGAAATTAGCCTTAGTAAAAAAAACACTATTTTATTTTAAACCAGCCAACCCTGCCGTGAAGAAGGCAATATTGTTAAATGTGATTAATTTAAAAATAAAGCCGCAGATACTTTTAAAGATGAATCCATAAAAATAGAAAATATTGCTAAATGTTGCTGTGCAATGACGCTTTTAATGTGTTATATTGCTTCAATATGTTTATCTATATTAATAAAATGAAGAGTTAGTTTGTCATGCTCGATATCTACCGCACGCATAGGTCTTAAATTTTAAAATTAGTAGCCCATGTGCATCTCAAAACAGGGATTTAAAATTTTGATTAGAATGTTGCAAATATTTAAAAACCTGTTTGGAAGCACAAGGCCACAGGCAAAACAAGGGATTAATGGCACTAACTTTAAAATTGCCTTCCACGTAAAATCATTAAACTAAAAACATTTCTCCCGAGCAGCGTTGACTACTTCGACTAGTAATATACTAATTTTATAAACTTTATATTATTTCATAAATTAATTTTTAAGTATTAATATTCACATACAAATTTGTTAAAACTCCACAATGCTGTAAATAGTAAATACCTCACATGACTCTAACTTTAGTATTCTAAATGGCTGCTTGGTATTCAATTTGTATCCTTTTATAACAAACTTGTTCATTAATTTATTTGGTTATGTAGTTATTGATTTTTATAAAGTGTAACTATAAATACGTTCCTTTACTAAAAAATTGTTACAATTTTTTTTTAATAAAAATATAAATGTGATTTATTTATGTAAATGAAAGACCAAACGCTTCCCTAAATTTTGGTTTACATTGATAGGCCAAATACATTTGGAGTAGACACATATTTTAATATTGTTGGCAGACTATGTTATATACACAAACTCGCTTTGTTATTTGGGGGCTCCGTCCTCAAAACCCCAGTGAGTTTTCTTTGCAAGTGGATGAAAACTAATGTAATTCCAGCGGTGTTTTGAACGTAACAACTTAAAGTTACCGGTATTGTATTGTATATACCGCACCGACTTTAAAGTTGCTCCGCCATTTTGAAAATTTTCGGGGGTTAAAAATTTTTTTTTTTTAACTTTTGAGAATTTTCCCATCGGTAACAGGCTAGAAGCTATAAGTTTGCCAAATTTCAAGTTTCTAGCTCATCTGGAAGTGGGTAAACATTAATGTCAGTGAGTGAGTGGGTAAGTTTGCTGGATGAGATTTTGTGTCACGCTACCAAAAAAAAAATTTTTGTTTAACGAGATATTTAAAGCGTACATAAACCACCCTTAATGAGTAATCACCTTCTAATTGTATGATAACAGAAGAAGCGAAGCAATCTGATTTGAAATTTAAAAGCAATATATTAGAAGAAAATATAGTCCTAAGTGTTAAAGAATAATAAAAAATAAAAGCTAGATGGGGAAAGGGTGGGGGAAGGAATGAAGGAATTTATTTCTCGTTGAGAATAACAGGAGCATGGACCCTTATCGAGTGACAAGTGAGTTGAATGTCAGACTCGTCTCGTCTGGTTTTCCTGGTTGACGGGGAGGTCGAGGTTTGAATTCCGGCTAAGTGTAATGAATACTAGACTGCACCTATATCTTTGGGCTTAGGCGTTAGTTAGATATTTTTTATTGAACCTATTTTTTTATTTATCGCTTAAAAAACGTTATTTTAAAGCATCCAATGTACTCAAACTACAGTGCCAAGAATGTTAAATTATATTTAAGAAGATACTACATTACTTTAAGTACGCCCCAGGATAAAAACCAAGAGTCCTCTGGACGTGCAACTGGCCTCTTTACCCACTCAGCTATCGTGAGGGTCTGTGTTACTATATTGAGTGTGCAATATAAGATTATTCTTTGGAAAGTTTGAGTGGGGGAGGGGATTTTATAATCCTCTGGGAGGTCTCAAGAGGTAGACGGATAAAACTGACGGTCAAAATAAGAAACTGCTGGTGCTAGCAGAGGTGAGGGGATGAATTAATGAAGGAATAAATTAGGTGAAGAGCCATAGGAGATGAGATATGGGGGTGGAGGAGGGGAGGTATTTTCAGTTGTATATGTCAAATACAGTTTCCACTGGAGCGACAATAAAATCCATGATGTATTGCTACAGGATGCTTCAAAAAAGTACGAGTATTTTTTTCCCCACATTCTCCCCCTCCCTACGTAGGTGAAAATTCTGTGTTGAGCAAGGATGAGTTGTGGTCTCTAGAAAAATAAAACAGGAAAAATAAAAAGAATTTATTGTAAAAAAAATATTTAAACTACGTATTTATCTCCTTAATAATAAACTTCCCACTTTCGTGGCCGCGTGGTCTAATGCGCTACTCTTGTGTTAAATTAGACTTCTAAAGACGGGAAGATCGCGGTTCGATCTCAGTCGGGTGCACCGAGGGTGGTTTTCCCCTAAATGCCTTTCTACGCTTTCTCCACGCAAATTCGAGTGCACTTCTTCTAAATTTAAACCTTCTTAATTCCTAACACATTAGTGTAAATTAGTAGATTGGTGTATAGCCCGAATGGGTAGTAAGACGTGGTGCTAAAATAAATAATAATAAATTATGGTCCACACCGGTGAGGTGATCACGTGGACAAAGATTTGTCTCATCTAGTCTGGTTTATGGTAACTTACAGGTGGTCGGGATTCTAATCTAGGCTGGTGTATTGAGGAATTTTTACCTCAATTGAAATGGTTATTTCAGAAAAGACATATGTGACATTTTTGGCGGTTTTGAGTTAGACCCGGGTCCTAATTTAGGGCGACTACTCAAAAGGTTTTTTAGTTTAATAGCACGTCTCAAGTGATTTGAATTTAAAATTCTAAGCAAGTGATGAGTACCTAAGGCGTTTATTTTTTAATTTATTTTTTAACACAGATACTTAAGGATGAACGTCTTAAACCACTATGACAACGGTTATTCTCTATGAATTATTAATACTAAGACTGTAATAACAATAAAAACATGGAGGTAGCGAGGTCTACTGTTCACTCTGGTTCGTTAAACCTAATTCATTCCTTCATTTAAATTATACATACCCAAATCAATATCTGAAAATATATTAATTTTTGGTTGGTCAACTACTCTCAAAACAAGAATGAACACATTGACCTTGTGAATGTGCGTATAATTTTTTTATACATGTTTCTATATTATATTATATTATATTATATTATATTATATTATATTATATTATATTATATTATATTATATTATATTATATTATATTATATTATATTATATTATATTATATTATATTATATTATATTATATTATATTATATTATATTATATTTATATAAACGAAAACATCGTTCGAGTGTATGGGGCGTTGTAGAAATTGGTTTAGTCTTTAAATTGTACATTCTAGCTTATACTGATCTGGTTTGTATGTTATCTCACACACCTTTCTTCGTGTTAAATTTCAGCTCCCACGACAGTGCTGCCGCCTGGATTGGGGTCCTTAGAAGCTGCCAATCAGAGCAACCCTGAGCCTTGCATTGTGGCCGGCGTCAAGTATACCCATGGTCAACAGGTATGGTTATTTATTTGTTGTGTGGCGAGAAGAGGGTTTTATGAAGGGTCCACCGCGTATTACTAACCGTTCAGGATAGCCACACGTTTACTTTTATAGAGTTTGGATGAGGAAGTTATAATTTATAGGAAATATAACCGAACGTAAGCAGAGTGTAACTTCATTTAGGAAAAGTCACCCTCAAGCACACCTGACTAGGATTCGAACTCAAGTCACCAGCAGTCCATTCAATTGCGATAATGATTCCCTAAACCGTGCGACCAACAAAATATCTCCTTCTAAAATTGCCCATTCTTGTTACTATTTTTTTTTTAATTTCCATATTCATTCGATAATACCTTTTGTTCCTTTGGCAAGTGATTTAAAACTATTTCACATTTTAAAGTAACTAAGGTAGAATGGTTTTTACTTTCTCCTAGAAGGAAAGTTTTTTAATCTTGAACATTTTTTACCTCAAATTTATGATAGCGATTGACGTTTTATAGGCCCCAACTAAAAAAAGGGGGGCCTCGAGTGGGGAGGCCAACAATTATGTACCCTTGGGGGTACAGATGAAACTTTTTGATTGATTTATTTCAAAAGTGATATCTAGAGGATTATATGATAATACCTCTAGGGCACATCTTGATTTTGATTCTCGGTGGTTTACATCTAACTGGATTTTGAACATTTGAACTTGTCTAAAAACAGATCTAATGATTTTGTTAGAAATTGATATCTGGGTAGTAATCTAGATCGTAAAATAGAAAGTTGATTTTCTAAAAATAAAATAAAACAGTTAATTTGAGATTAGATTACTGATACCTATTTTTGTAAATATATATTTTTAAAAGGACTATTATAATTTTGATCAAAATTATATAAGAATATGGTTTTAAATGATATGTTTGTTTTTCTGTAAAAAGTTTACTTTAGTATTTTACTAAAATCCCTTTTTTTCCTAACTATATAATAGACTAAAATAAAAAATCTTATACGATTCTATCTGACTATTTATTTTAAAAATACAAAGCTACCTGTAGCAACTATGGCTTGAAGAGTTATTGATTGTATTATTTAATCGTAAAATTATATACTTTGTATTGTGTAAACATAAATAATCAAGAAAGTCTTTACTAACATGGTTAATTAAGCCCCACTTACTCTTGATAAACTTTGACTCAAAGGTAAACTGCATTGTTTGAATATTGAAAATAATAATTACGTATTTGTATGTCCAAGTTAATTTGAATATTAAATTTAATTGCACTTTTATCCCCTCTTCAGCCTGGGGCAAGCACTTTACCCCAGGACCACCTGCGTCAAATTGTAATAATAGTCTTACAATAGTAATACTACAAAATGTGTATAAAGTTTCCCCTCTATGTACTGAGATATTTTTTATAAAAATAATATATTTATATAATTACAAAACAAATTTTAATGATTTTACAATCATGAGCAAACTTTATTAGAGTGGATGTGTATTTTTTTTCTAACAAGGTCCTTTTGTTATTCTTTAATTATTTTCTCTGGTCACCATATTACCTAAAACCATAAAATGAAGACTTAATGGTTCAAACTTATTTTCACATTTTAATTGCATGTGCGCTAGTATGCAGCGATATTAGTGCTTTTTAGATTCAATGTTTGATCAGTGAAACAAAAGATTAGCCCAGTATTTGAAAAGTGGAAACTCATCTTGCTTCAATGGTGGAAATAAAAAATAGCAATTGTATTTACATTCTTAGTCCTTTTAAAATGATGTTAAGACAAACTAAACAGCTATCCATAAGAGAGTATTATTGGAAGCTTTTGATAACCTTTTAAATAAAACTTTTTAATTAATATATCATACATATATACATACATACACACATACATACATATACATACACACATACACATATACATATATATATATACATACACATATATATACATACACACACATATATGCATACATACACATATATGCATATACATACATACATACACATATACATACATACATACACATATACATACATACATAAATACATACATACATAAATACATACATACATACATATATACATACATACATACATACATACATATATACATACATATATACATACATACATATATACATACATATATACATATATACATATATACATATATACATATATACATATATACATATATACATA
>CABFWB010002178.1:86730-97594 GCA_902151455.1 Timema bartmani
CCCCCCCCCTACGTTTCGACGATTATTTCCACATTTTTCAGGGAAGCTTCGTGCTGATTACTACCGCGCTGAGCATTCAATTGCCATTTTGACCTTGAACAAGGATGACCTGTAGTCGCGTTATTCAGGGATTGGAGGAGGGAGGATCATGTTTTTTGTTTTATTTTTTATAGTTTATTCTTCATGTCTTTCTACCTATCCAAGCTATCCAAACATTTGCACTAATAGAATAAGGATGATGAAAGTAGAATTGAGATAAAATGTAGCCGCATTTGCGTGGGAATGGGGGAAGCTATATAAACTGTTAAGGAAAAACACCCACGGTATTCAAACTACGACCTTCCAATTATCGACAAAGCCAGACAAGATTAAGTCGTCCTCTATCTGCTTGTCACCGAAGATGTGTTTTTTCTGTTTTAATTAGATTTAATTAATGATGAGAGATTTAAAGGTTTATCAAAGAATAATAAGGCTGTGCGTGGAGCTGAATGTGGAACAGATAGTTTCCTAGTGATATCACTAGTTGAATTAGGTAGGAATTTTGTGAGGAGAAAATGATATTAAAATAAAGATAAAGATTGCAGAATGATTTTGATGGAAACAAGAAGCTGGAAGTGGGTAGAGAGAAAGAAACAAGGAGTGCAAATAAAGACCTATGGCATTTAGAATGAACGTGGTGAGATGATCTGGGATGAAAGCAATATAAGAGAGCGATGGATGGAGTATTTTGAGAAATTTGATTGCTAAAACATAGAGAAAGTAGTAGAAAATAGAGAAAATGTTGAGATGAGTGAAAGAATTAACGAAGCTGAGTTGTTAAAGGCTATGAAAGTGTTAAAAGAAGGGCAAAGATGCGGGCTTAGATGGGATCACAAGGGAAATTCTTAAGTGTGAGTGCATGGTACTACTTGCCAGATTGTGTGAGTTATTCAATGTGTGTACTGGGATTTCGAATGTTCCTAATGACTGTAAGAATGCTGTCATTGTTCGTTTGTACAGAGGCAAAAGCAGTAAGAGTGAATGTAATAATTATTAAAGGGCAGTTAGTTTGTTGAATATTCCAGGCAAAGGTTTTGGGAGATAATTAATTGAGAGGGTTCGTGAAAAACTGAGGACAAGATTTGGGGTGTGCCATGTGTTTTCATGTCAGGTAGAGGTTGCATGGTGGATCAAATATTTGTATTGCATCAACTGATGGAGAAATGTATGGCAGTAAGGAAGAAAGTGTATCGTGCATTTGTTGATCTAGAGAAAGCGTACGATCGTATAAATAGGGGTATGTTATGTATTAGAGAGTATGGTATGAATGCAATTATGGAGGTGTATGACGGAAGTAAAGCTTGCATTAGGTTGGATTAAGTTTTAAGCGAATGGTTTGACATTGAACAGGGTTTTAGATAAGATTATGTTGTGTCTCCATGGTTGTTTAACGTATTCATGGATAAATGTATAGGGATGCTTGTGAGGAAGCGATTGGTGTACAAATGGACAATGTGAATGTTAGAGTGCTTGTTATAGGCAGATGATGCCGTATTAATGGCTGAGAATGAAAGGAACGTGCATAATGAATTAAATCGTTTGAATGTGGCAACAGGCAGAATGGATCTTCGTATAAATGTCTTCAAAACTAAGTTGATAGTTTTTTATAAAAATGGATCAGGAAATGATTGTTAACTTCGTATAAATGGAAAACTTGTACCCAAATAAATGATTTTGTGTATCTGGCTGATTGTTTTGTAAAAATGGAAGAATAGATGGGGAACTCGACAGAAATGAATCTTGGAGAGTAGTTGGATGCATCTGGACTATTGCAAAAAATGAAGTAGTATTGAAAGAGATAAAGATGGAAGTATAGAAAGGGGTATTAACGCCAACATGGTTTTATGGATGTGAAACATGGATATGTCAGGAGAAATACAAGAATAAGGGGATTGCGGCTGGATTGAGTTATTTATAACTATATGAGGAAAAACTCCTATGGAGATCGTCAGTAATGAATGGGTCCTGAAAGAGTGCGGTTTGAAAGAGAATCCAATAGGTCATTGTGAAAGAAGCGTCTTAGGTTAATTTGGGCATGTTGAGAGGATGAGTGTGAATCAAGTAATGAAGCAAATATATGAAGGTAGAGTGTGTGGATTAAAATGAAGGGATAGGCCATGTAAGACGTGGTTAAATGTTGTAGACGAATATGTTAAAATCATAAACATTATGAGTTTTAAGAATAAACGAGCATGTACAGGTATGACTCGGTGTATGGATGTTGTTGAAGCGAAGGAAGTATGTAAGTATAGGGAAGTTTGGATGAAGTTAGTGAGGATGGATTAAGTAAGGAGATGTTTTTTGAACAGCTTTTTGCCTACCCCGTTAAGGAACGGCGTGATCAGGTATGTATGTATGTATGTATGTATGTATGTATGTATGTATGTATATATTTTCCAAACACATGGATGCCGCGCTTGTATAAGTGCTAAGCTAATTTAGTCTGATTTGCTGGTGACGCGACGGGGAGATTGGGGTTCAACTCCCGGCCAGGCTTACTCAGGATCTATTTTCCAAAAATGTTTCCCACTCTCCCTCTACGCAAATTTAGGTTCATTTCGTTTATCTTCCACCTTCAGCGCAGTGAATAAATATGCGTACAAGCCGAAAGTATAAGGTCCTTAAACACAGGTTCCGTGTCCCTGCAGCACCGGTACACCACGGACCTTTCCCACTGCATGCACGCGTGCAGCCCATGTTATCTTATCCAAGAGTATATAAGAGAGGTTACTTGGGATATCCAAGTGTATACAGTATAAGAGATGCCACTTGGGAGATCCAAGAGTATACAGTATAAGAGATGCTACTTGGGAGATCCAAGAGTATAACAGTATAAGAGATGCTATTTGGGAGAGCACTGAGACGCGTTACAGGCGTTTAGAGATCCCGGACTACTTAAGTAGTTGTTTGATTATTTTAATATTGTTTCATCAAAATTTAGGTGAAATTTCTGAATTGTTATCATTTTTAAATTGTTCAGATTGTTTTTAAAGATGGGTGACAGTTTGCACAAAGCCCTATAAAACAATTCCACATTATCTAAAAACGTATGTTGTGATCCTATCTAAACATGACTTATTTGGTGGCGAGAGTCTAGACATAGGTTTCTAACCTTTTGCTTTAATATCAGACATACAAATTTTCGCATGAGGTGCCATAGAATTTTTTAAATAAAACTTTTAACTCGGAATTTAAATTTTTAACTAGCCAAAAACCTGCTGATAATTCTCGCCTACATTTAGTTAAAAAATACATCAAATAATATTAAATTACTTCTTAAAAATCGCGGAATTTATAAGTGTCTGCAACGCGTCTCATTGTTCTACCATGTAACACCCTTAACAACCGGCCCCATGGTGTAGTGGTCAGTGCACCTGGATACGAGTCTAAGGGTCCCGGGTTCGATTCTTGGCTGGTACCTTTGGTATTTTTCCTGAAAGAAGAATTATCCCAACGGTCATTAGGGTCTGGTTAACTAGGCTTAAGTTAGGTTTAAGTGTTTCCACTGGTTTCCACACCCTCATACTCACTATCAACCTCATACTCACCGTCACCATTATCTCACCTCATCGGGACATGGAAAGAGCCCACATGAAAAGTGTGTACGATTAGTACATTCGGGTGCGCCAGGCAACGGTACATTAGTAGTGGAGAATCCTTCCACAAACTGGGCTAAGAATGATGTAGCTCAGATACGCAATATTATTACTAGCACCCTAACGCTAATATGTTAGACGTTGTCGTATGTATTGAAAAAATGAATCATCAGGAGGATGTCAGATACGATAGCGATTCAATCAGGTTGAATAAATTTGATCTGCTGGCTTCGCAGTGCAGGGGAAGACCACTCCCACAGGGGCAAAACTCTGCACGCCTTCGCACGTTTTATTCTCTCCAACGAATCCATGCCATCGCTTTGTGGAGAGGCGTGGTGCGTCGTGTACCGGTACGGGTGGTGCCACTGGTGGCATTCAGACGATACAACTTTTCGACGTGTCTGGCATGGCGCCGTGCGAACCAAAGGACGCGCCGTCAAACAAACGGCGTGATCGTGAAAAATCTGCGACGCGGCTTCACGCCGTGTTCCTCTGCTAATTACTTTCAATTTTCCACCATGAACATTCACGATAAATTGTTATATCTGTATTATCTGTAGATGAAGATTAAAAAAGCGTTCACGACTCAGGAAGGGGGTTCATCCTTTAACTATCCAAAACCAGATTCTGGTGATTTGGTCACTTTATATTAAGATTCAATAAAGGATTAGAGACAGTTTTTTCAATTAATTTAGGAAGCCACTCACCCGCTTTAGCGGCCGAATTGTTTAAGGCGTCACTCTTATGTTGGACTGGCCTGCTGACGACGGGGAGCTCGGGGTTTAAATCCCGGTCAGATACACTGAGGTTGATTTTTCCTAAATGATGTCCTACGTTTTCTCTTCGTAAATGGTAGTAGATTACCTCTAGAATGTTTATTTCCTCATCCCTACCCCATTAGAGCAGTTATCATGTATGTGTATAGCCTGAACAGGTAGTAAGATGCGGTGATAAAAAAATATAAATATAAAAAAAAAGTTCTCATTCACAAGTTTTGATGAGCTGCCGACTCGACCCTCTACCCCTCAAGCAGGATACACGGACAAAGTGTGACACATTCTATCACATTGTCCATGTTGTACTTAGCTTTGGCGGCTTTGTCTAACGGATGGCAGAAACTTGGAAAGTCTCAACACGCACGTATAGCCCCGTGTACATCTCACGCCGTGGATGGCAAGGCAGTGTGCCAGATTGAAATGGGAGCCGTGTTGACAATGATGGCCATACCGTACACGGCGTGGTTCGTTGCGTGCGAAGCCCCCCCATAAGCACCCATGGTTATTTCTAAGCACGGCACCGTGCCAGACACGCTGCAAAGTCGTATCTTCTGAAAGTGGCCTTTATATCCATGTAAATAATAAAAGGTGCATAGGCGTGTGGAGCAGCGCCGCGCCGCAGTGGGAGTCACTCTATAGTAAGACGCGGCGAAAAAAAACGCATACACTAGAGTCGCGACTATCCGGTCTAAAGGGGACAACATTCCGGGACAGATAACGGAAAGGCCGGATAATACGGAACCAGAGTGTGAATAATTTTCAGTATGGGTTTACCTAACCTTTTTTAACTCTCACAGAACATTTAACTTTGTTTTAACAGAATCTGCCCTTGTTATGATTGCGATGTAAAATAGGAATACAGTAATAAAGAGGGACAGTAAAAATTAAACGAGAAAGAAAGTTTTTAAATCTTTACTATAGAGTACCTACTTTATTAACATCAGCTACAAAGTAAGAACAATAAGTGAAAATATAGCGTCAAATGGATTACATTATAAATTCAGTAGATGTTTTATAGTGGATATGTACCGGTTTATTTTGAAACGCACTTGTTAACACCGAGAACCGGGCCGGGTAATCGCGACTCTATTGTAGATACATGGACTATATCAAAATACTCTCGAACTGATGAACAACGTGAACAAAGGTGTCAGTTTCACGTTGTCCGGTTTGCCGGTGATAGGAAGGTCAAGGTTATAATATCGGGGGTGTGTACTAAGTGTTACCACCCCTCAAAAATGATTTCCCACTCTCCACTCCACGCGAATACAAGTACAGTACATTTTATCTATATTCTACCTTCTTCAACCATATATAATTAGTGAAGATATGTGGATAGCATATACTGGTATGATGGGGAGCACAATATAAAACATGACTTACAGACTAGCTTAATCTAGAACAGTACTTCTAATACTACAAACTGTGTTTTAGCGCCTCAGACACTTTAGCCACGAAAACGTCTAAAAAGTGTCCATGACCTTATTCAAACAGCCACGGCTTAGAGCTCTTTTAGTTTCTTCTGCAGGGGACGTTGAAGAAGGGGGGGGGGAGGGGGGTACTTTATCTCCCCTCGAGTGCCCAGCCGGTTGAATAAGGAACAAGGAGCAGGTTGATGTAGAGCTGGAAGTATTCCGACCAAGGCGTAACTTAACTGTGAGAAACCTTGCAAAACTTCAAGAAACAATTTCACTGTAATGAACGTCAACTTCAACTTTGTTTCAACTTTCAGGCAGCACGCTCTTTCTTTTAACTCACTTTTATTTTTTTTTCCTTCAAGCTTCCTTTCTCCCACGATCTTCTTTTATTTCACATTTATAGTGTAATTAAGGGGGAGGGGGTCTCGATACTTTTACCTTGGAAAAAAATGTAGTACATTTTCTAAGTATTTATTTTTTCCGACCACGTCTTACTCGTCAGCCGCGATATTTGCACGCTAATGGGCTGATGATTAAGGTATGGATCAGATAAAATGTTCCCGCATCTGCTTTAAGGGATAGTGGTTAGCAATACAAGAAAAAATACCCCCCTCAGTACACTTGGCTGGGATTCGTATCCAGACCTTCCTGCTATGAGAAAACCAGACTAGATTAGTTTTAAGTTCAGTCCGTGCTCCCACCGATGCGCGCTTCTACATGTCAGTGTCTAGTAACATTGGTACATAGGTATGTTAGATAAAGGTGGGGACACATTGGCGTCACGTCACGTGAGCTCACATGAGCTCACGTAAGCAATCAAAGTGTGAGTAGACTTATTTCTGTTGATAAGAGGGGTGCGCATTCACACTGGCGTCACTACATACACATCACGTGAGGTCATGTCTCCTCATGTCTCGTCACGCCCTCACGCGCTCTCACAATATCTGCGGCAGCACATATTTCGTGAGCCGTGAGTCCGTTGAAGTGTCGTCAGTGGACAAGTCATTTAGTTTTCTTGGTTGTTAGACTGTGTTAATTATGGAGGAAATGCTTATTGAAAAAGTGCGTAGCCGAGCTCCTTTATAAGATCATGTAAGAACTGAAATTCTTCCTTTGTCACTCTAAAATACATTTCATATCGACTTGGGTGTTCTTTAAGTTCCTTAACCAAATGATAAAGCTCGCCCTTCTCCTTCCTTTTCAAATTTACTTGATGCACCCACACCCTTTTCCTACGAGCCACTGTATTAGCCACTAATACTGGACAAGCATTTTCCAACTCTTCTTCAAACTCAGATGAACTGCTTGATCCACTTTTCTCCATGGTTAGTCCAAGAATGAAGAACTTTAGATAAGAAACGTATTACTGAAAACGAAACGAGAGCGCATGTTGAGTGACATGACGTGACTATAGTGTGAGTATGTACAGCACGTCACGTCATATCTCTACTGTATGAGGTCACATGAGCTCACGTGACGTGACGGCAGTGTGTTCCCAGCTTTAGAGACACAGTTCCCTCGTAATAATGAAAGTCTGAGTCAGCCAAGATATTCAGAACAGTCCATAATGAGCTTACACAGATGTTTGGAAAGTCTTGTGTATATACCAGTAAAATACATTTAGCGAAACATAAGTAAGCATGGCACATTTTTGAAGCTATAAGTAGGTCCGAAACGTGGACAAGGGTCTTCTTGTCTTTCAGAGGGCTTTTGTAGAGCGTTAAGAGGGTTTTGATAGCCGACAGCAAGGACCATTGAGGTAGGACTTAGGTAGTTTTTGTTTAGAATGAGGTGGAATAGTTCACCGATATAGACGTATTCAAGGACTGTTTGCTAGAATGAGTGACCTAGGTTATAACTTTGTTAGTATTTTACCAATTAACTATTTACATATTATGATGTATTTTAGTCTACAATAAATCCATCAACACAACGAGTTTGACTATTTTAAACGCTCCTACCCGACAACTCCCACCCTTTGATTGGCTCTCCTGATAGATTGACGTGTATACAGTGGGAGGAGGGGGCCAGGGGGCAGCGAAATACACGAATAAAACGCAATTCAAATCATTTATTTAGCTTTTTGTAGTTATCTCTTATAACAATCAATAATTTAAAAATCAGAGTGCAATGCGTTTTATTGTCTTTCCAGTAAACCTTTGCGAAGCTTAGAAATTTTGAATCCGAATCCGAAGCTAGCTAAGATTCGGAATCAATTTGAAGTATTGATACTTAATATTTGAAAAAGATTCGAATTGGATTCAAAATCTCAAATTCAAGTATATTCCACATTCGGATTTTATTTGATGTAAGGAACCGTCCTTAAGTTACGTAAGGGTTTGGGGGGTAAGAGTGGAGTGGGGCTCAGTAATTTCTTACGTTCTCTTACGAGGGGGGAGGGGTGTCAGAATACATCTTACGTAAGGTTTTCTAATCCATGTTTATGGAAAAAAAAATCTCCATGGTATGAGCCCGCGAGCTATACTAACCAGATCGGTCGCCATCGTTAGCGATAATAGTGCCAACAATTGCGGGTAGAGAGTGTCATGTGATCAGCACAATGATCCTTTCAGCCATTAATCTTAGTTTTACAAACCAGAGCTGCTACTTCTTTATTCAAGTAGCTCTTTATTTGTCCTCATGAGGCTGGGTTTGACCCCGTTACAGACCCATTGCTTCACAGATAAGTTTTGGAAGCACCGGGGATTGAAACCGGAACCTCTGGATCTGGAAGAAAATAAATATATTAACTATAAAATTTCACTTATATTTAATTTACTTATGAAGTTTTTTACCTAATTTTATTGCAATTTAAGTATTCTACAATTTATCACTCGCTTTATTACCAATCCTTATGCTAATAATAACTAAACGATTAAAATAATATAATCTACCAAATCGTAAAAAAAACTACGTAGGATGGAGGGGGCAGGGGCTGGTGACGGAAAACATTTCGGTTCATTACATACCTGGGAAGGTGGTTGAAAATCATGAAATAAAAGCTTTACGTAATTTAAATACAGTCCCTAATTCGAAACTCAGATATAAAAGTCAAACCTCTTTATTATTTAACTTTCTCTGGAAAATAAACTCAATCCACTATAAAAAATATAGTAAACAAACTCATCATAACATTTAACGTAAGCCATGTGACTTATATTTACATTTTATTTTAATATCATCAATTTTTTTAATTGGCTTGAATAAAAAATATAAAACAAAACCTAATCTTTTATTTGAATTAGATTCGAAAAGATTCTTAAAAAACAATATTTGATTTTCATTTTGAAATATTCGAGCTAGTAAGTCAAGATATAGATTCAATTCGAAATTTAAAATGTTGGATTCTCACAGGCTTATTACCCAGGTATCCGCAACTTACAGTACTAATTAAAACAAATCGTCCCCTACCGGTGGCGCACGTAAAAAGGCGTCGGTCTCATTAAGTATTTTTGGCACATGATGGAAAGGTCGGGTTTCGAATCTCAGGCGAGTGCACTGAGGTGTGGTTTTTCAGACGTTATTTATCACCAAGATTTTATCGAACCTTTTCCACGGAAAATTGGATATTTCTCCTCTAACCCACTTTCATATTAGAAAAAGAATCGGCATTTTCAGGAGAAGTATCGGCACTTGTGAAAAAAAAAATACTTTTATTCATTTTTTAAATCCATTTACCAATTTTTTTTTAACATATTTTTTCTGTATCGCGTCTGACTACCCATCCAGGATCTCAAATATTTACATTTATATAGAAGGGATAGTAAAACTAACACTAAAAAAAATTTCCCCGCATTTGCATGAAGATAAAGGGGGAAAGAAATTAGGAAAAGCCACCTTCAGTACACTGACAGGGATTCGAGCCCCGACCACTATGTCACTGGCAACACATGAGATTGATGTCTTATCCCACGCGTCTATCTATTCATGGTGTTAAATGTACTAATAGTTTTTTTAAAACTAAGCTAAATGTCCTGAGCTAGATTTCGCGAAAAAAAAAAGTGTAATTGAAGCTTTCCCTTTCACAGTAATGGTTTGATGGCCTGGGTATTGGTTGTTGTGTTGGTTCTAAAGTTAAGCTAGTTTGTAAGCTATGTTCTGATATATTCATTTGATTTTTTTTTTAAATGCACGTCAAATATGCATATTATTAATAATAAAAGTATGGCACCTAATTTTTTATTGTGTATGCTACACCCCAATAAGTTAGTGAAACTGACATTTCACAATTGGATTAATTTCTGTCCATTTTTATGAACTGGCCTCTTCTATTGAATATTTACCAGACTGTGAAAAAATTGCATTAACTCTTGTCAATTTTATGAACTGGAACTATTCACTACAAGCTAAGCTGAAATTTGTTTTAAGATATATTAAAATAACAAACCTAACTTTACCTAACCTTTTATTATAAAACGATTAAAAGTTAAATCAACTTAAATACCACTGTTCTTCGCTTATCCATTTCATGGAAATGCCAAAAACTTGTCCACAAACGCTGCACAGTTGATAAACTGGACTGTTTTTTGCCCAGCCCGTGAAATGGTCAGATTGAGAGAGAGGTCATTTCACGTAATGGGCAGATATTTGCCCGATTCACGAATTGGACTACTTCACGAATGGGATGTAACATATACAAAAGATTTGTATGACGTCACAAAGTGCGCTCATTGTGCGAAGCATAAAGCACAAACGCCTTCGCTCGGCGGCCACATGATAAACTGAGAATACAGCCCTTCAAGTCTACCATTAGGGGCCTGAAACGTACAGCACCAACGCCTTCGCTCAGCGGCCACATAATAGGCTGAGAATACAGCCCTTCACGTCTGTCAATAAGGGTTTGAAACATACAGCACCAACGCCTTCGCTCGGCAGCCACATAATAGCCTGAGAATACAGCCCTTCACTTCTACCAATAGGGGTCTAAAACATGCAGAACCAACGCCTTCGCTCAGCGGTCACATAGACTGATAACACAGCCCTTCAAATCTACCAATAGGGGTCTGAAACATACAGCACCAACGCCTTCGCTCAG